>VOQJ01021533.1:0-14188 GCA_015052665.1 Apistogramma diplotaenia | reverse complement strand
CTGGAAAAAAAAAAAAAAAAAAAAACAAATACAAACGAGAAACATGCATTAGAAAATGCCACAGTATTTGCTGTATTTAGATTTGCTTCACACTTAAATTCTCAGTGTGCAAAAATGAGCTCCACTTTGCCTCTGGTGTGCCTCTCCGGGGTAGCCTTGATCAGCATCTAGTTATGAAGAAAGTCACTCATCTCCCAATCAGATGAATTGCAGCTGTTTATAACAGTGACTGCTCTGTACACGAGGAGGCAACTTTCCTCCCCCACTAATTGTTGCTATAAAGCACGCTTCTGTCAAATACCCTCATTACTACATTACTGTGCATACATACGTACTGATCCAAGCGGGTATCTCTGTCTGAGGAAACGGTCCGTAGCTCCACAGCAGATGGAAGCTGTCATCACTCTTTTTCTCTCTGTCACTTCCTCCATCTCATCCCTTCTCATTCACACTCCATATCCCACACTCTCTGTTTTGCATGCCGTCTTCCTCTCTTTCGTGTCTGTGTATGCGCTCACACATGCCGTCGCCTTTGTTACTTCATGCGAGCAGCATATGTGCAATAAAGTGCTAACAGGCTTATTTTGCCTCAGAGATAGAGTCACAGGTTGTCATATATAAGGCTGCGGGTGGCTTGGGCTCACATGGACCTAAACTCAGCATACTAAACATCTGTTGTGTAAGCCATTAACACCCCGCCACGAGAGTGCGAATTAAAAGGAAGAGGGATTTGGGTATTGCTGTGTGTCTGCTAAGCTGGACTGAGTCACTCTGAACAGCAGTTGTGGGTACAGTTAAGTGTGCGGGGTGAAATTGATGCTGCAAAGTTTATAGCCGTGGTCCTGCTCGGTAAGAACACGCCGTCTCTTACTGAGCAAGAGACCTTTTGTGTCCATTGTGTCGTCTCTCCCCTGTGCTTTGTCCTCTTTGTGCTCTCGCTGCCTGTACCTTTCTGCGGCTATTTCTGACTCCAGAGTCGCATGTTTCTGATCTGTTACTGGCCTCGGCAACCTGGCGAGTATTTATTGTTTGTTGCCGCTCAGTGCTCTTCTTTTCGCTCTTCACTCTCCCCTCACCCCAACCGGTTGAGGCAGATGGCCGCCCTCCCTGAGTCTGATTCTGCCTGAGGTTTCTTCCTGTTAAAAGGGAGTTTTTTTTCTCTCTCTCTCCGCTGCTGCCAAGTTTGCGCTCAGAGGGAATTGTTTGGTTTCTCTCTATAATATTGTGAAGGCTTGTCCTTACTATGCAAAGTGCCTTGAGATGACTTGAGCCAGATTTGTTGTGATTTGGTGCTATATAAATAAAACTGAATTGAACTACCCAAGGCTTTAATCTAAAGTGAAATCTTAAGAGGTTTATACAAATGGACACAGGCAGTGATGTTTGAGAGAAGATTAAAAGGCTTTTTTAAGCTGTGCTATGCATATGCAGTGAATGATAATAATTATCTACTTACACAGTTTATTTATTTATGTGTTCAAAAGAAGGTTTGTTTGGTTGTTTTTCTTTTTTGTTTGTTTCACTTAAACAGGGAATTATTCATCTTTCGGTCTTCATTAGTCATCAGTACAAAGCAAACACTGCAGCTGGAGCCTCTGATTCTCCAGCACTGCTCGTTGATTCGGGAGCCTCCACCACAACGCCAAAACCAATCCAAAGTCCCAAAACTTGCTGAGTACAGGGTTTCAGAGCCTGACCACATGGAGCACGTCCCCCCTCATCAGCATCAGTTATTATGAGTGACTGCCCGCCAGCAAACGCTTCGAGTTCGTGCTGCGGTCTGTCCTGTCTTTCCTCTATTCTTTCTCTTTCTCAGTTGGGGAAAGTAGACAAGAGATCTTTTTTTATTTAATTATCTGGTCAGTTAATGTTTTATTAGAGTTAATGTTGGAAGCACTAAGGAAAAAAGATAAAAGCATCTTAAAGCTGCTGGAGCATTACTGCAGTGTGTTATGATCTTTCATTGTAAGCCTGTATAGACTTTTTGTCTTGTATTTGTATAATTTTGTCTTACAACAGTTTGTTTTGAGTGAGGCTGGAGATGCTTTCCCTGCAGGGGCGACTTAAATGATGCTCTTACCACCAATGCAGAAATCATCCGCGTATCCCAGCCTCACTGGGTGTTTCAGTCACATGACACCCTCAGGCGAGGCAGGTCCACCACAGGCTGGTCACACCTGGGTGTGGACGGATTTCCGTCCCAGCTGCTAAAGGGGCAAGAGGCAGGTTACATGAAATGAAATGAGATGAGCTGAAATGTGAAGCAAATTATTCCGTTTACTAGAACAAATAAACAAGATTAAAACCTCTCATCATATCCCACAAATCCTCCATCAACACACTAAATTATTCTGCCTTCCTGTGATGGTCCTTTGCTAAAAGTTATGAATCAAAGCCTGGAAAAGTGTAGTCTCAGGTTCTCCTGTCAAAGTTTTTGCTAGTGGGAATTTCAAATTGAAATCACAAGCACAGATAAAATATATTGCAAGTGCTGCAGTATGGGCACGTTTTAAGTTTCCCTTTTCATGCTACTAGCAGGCAAAGCGCTGCCAATCAGAATCAGGCAGCAGACATGTCTCCCAGAATAGCCCAAAAGACTGTGAGTAAAAGAGTTACTATCATGGGAGTCTCTGCATTTCTTCAAGCAGCTTCTTACATCACAAAAGTTGTGCAGCTTTCTTTTAATTGTAAAAGAAAGCTGCGTAAGATGTGATATTCATGTAGATGTGCTTTTCCTTTGTTGTACATTTAATTATGTCCAGTGTTCTAAAAGCTAACTTGACTAAAAGGTGCATTTGGGAGTGAATATTATTGTTCTTTAAATGTTGGCCGGCTCGTAGAATTCCCTAGAAATGTAGGCTTACGTTTGATTTCTCCAAATACATCAGAACAAAGCGATGACCTTTCTAGGTTTCCATTTAATGTTTTTTTATTATTATTTTGTAGAAGGCTGCACAAGGAACGTCCACTTATTGATCTTTGCTGAGCTGCCCACCTGCAGCACTCAGTGATGAGGCTACGCAGAGCTGAACAGTCCCCAGCTCACCCTCACACACCGGTCATACGTGTTATACTCACATCTGTACGACTCTTTATCACGTTAGCCATACATCTGGCAATCATAGCATCTCATGGGTCAAAAATGTGGAGCATGAGACTCAGCTGAGACTTAAGCTGATGTTACTATGGCAACATCATTTGGATGAACATTTTAGTGGCAGCTGGGATTAACAGTCTAACTTTGAAGGGATCATATTTTTTTTGTACTGAAAAGTATGAAACAATGGAAGACGCATCAAATGAAAACATAATTTCAAATTGCTGTACATATCCTTTCACATTAGTCTGTAAATCTATAAATAGGTGCTTAGATTCTGAATTTATAGGAGCAACATTATAGTCCTGTTTCTCCTCAGCTCTCAGGCATTAACTCGGAGCCGCATGTGGAGTGGCCAAGAAATCAGATTTGGCTCTCTGCTATGATCGGATTGGAGACATGAAACACCTAATATGTTAATTAGAATATTTGAAATTGAAAGCAGGACTTGAGCTTTTGTATAAATAACAGAAAGGATTGCCTGGATATTTAGTGTGTACTCACTGATCTGCAAGAGAAACTAAGTGAACCTTATTTACAGTCAGTCATGAAAAGCAGCTGGTGTTAGATATATATTCATGCATAACGCTTCTTGAGTCCAATTCAACCATAGTTTTTCCATCTACTTCTACAGTCCCCTTTGGAGCACAAACGAGGCAAGTAAAGCTGCTGCTGCAGGGCTCGACTGATCGATGTTCTCTTTGCGTACGGAACATTTGAAACGCTGATCAAGAAAAGCACACGTTGGAAAGACAATGAATCAGCCCGTTGTCTTTAATAACTCAAAACATTTCAGTTTTGCATTGTGCATCGAATTACCCACACCACATTAAATGAAGTCACGACACAGGAAAACAGAGTGAGGAGGTGTGCTGCGTTTCAGTGTTGTCCAGAGGAAAGCAGCGTGAAATTGCCAACGCAAAATGCAAAGAAATGCCATTAACTTTCAAGAAGAGGTGAGAGAAAGCTTCTCCTACTTTGAAATGGAGTCATTGATGCCAGAATAAACAACCGCTAACTGACCAATCACAGCTCAGGCTGGAGCCCCTGGCACAGTTTATCCTCCCTAATATGAGCTTGAATGACACCCAACATGTGACATCGTATTTCAATCAATTTCTTTGAATTCGTCTTCCGTTTGGGTGATGTGAACCCAGCGAGCTGCATCTGACACTGCCTACATGAAGGGCATGTGTGGGCTGCTAGTGGGGATCAAGCAACATATGTATGGTGAAAGAGTGAGCGTGGGAAGGTTTAATAATACCTTACAATGTATTATCCATTACAACATCACAAACGTATGGCCTCTGAAGGTAAGCTGTTTGAAGTGCATTCCTTTGCTGTTCGCTGGTTTGAAATTCAGTGCATCCTTTTCAGTTTATTATAAGAATAATGTCTGAATAAAAAAATTGAATTCAAGAAGCAGTTGAGTAAGCGATGTGCACTGCAGCTCTGCAATCCAGCCTCCTGTATTTCAGGATTTATGTTGATTATAGTGGCTCTGACATTGTGCAGCATTAGGAACAGCTGGATATAGATCTTAGTGTTTCCAAGAGAAAAAACTGTGATGCAGCGCTGAGATACAGTCAACATTTCATCTGTGGAACTTCCTTTGCTTCATTAAATAATGAACGATTGGGTACAGCTGTGCTATTTGGGGGATTATTTCATGTCAGTGGATAATGTTTGCAGTAAGAGCAGACTCAGCTGGCTGAGCAGGTCAAGTTATGTAAAAGGCCCTTTGCTCGCTGGTCTTACACGGGTAACAATGGGGAATCAAAAGGACTAAGTGTAGGATGATCAGCAAGCAGCAGCTCTGATATGATAAACAGGAGCAGCTAAAACATCAGTTGCACAAAATATACAATCAGGCTGCTGTTTGCTCACTGAGTTTGTGCTTTGTGCAAAGCGCGAAGGAGATTCGTTTTGCAGCCATCTTCCCGCTGGCTCCTCTTGCACACAAATGGCACTTTGACATTGTTTGGAAGTAAACAAAACATGCCTATTCAAAGAGTAATTGCAGGGTGTTTTTGGAGCTCCAGTGTGCATCATATGTCACGTCGGTCAATACACTTGACTGGGGCACAAGTATGCATTATTGACTGTTTATTAAACGTATTTTGCAGCTTTCAAACCATGTAGGACTGCAATAAAAAGCGCTGTGGTCTCCTCTCACATTGAAATTGTCCGTGCAGTCGGGAATGATGGTGAAGAAATGACTGATGATCCTGTAAGTTGTAAGACTTAGTAAGAATTCAAGCAGGGAAGAAAAAAAAAGATTTAGTGAAGTAATATTTAATGCCGTTGCATCCATCTGACTTAGCTGATTGAGATTTATCTGACATCATTTCTGTGACGTCTCGCTAACGGGGTCTGAAAGTATGAGTGACCGCGAGCAGGGCGGCTGCTTGAGCGTGCCGAGGAGCCATCTCCATTGATCTCCTGCCATCCAGGACTGTGATACCCGACACTCCCCTGCAAGACTCTATAGTGTCAAGATGAACGTTCACTTCATCTGTCTCTTGTTAAATTGTTAAACACACCCTCCCTTCGCACACACACGCACAAAGACACCCTGTCAGCACACTGGGCTGGTGCCCAGGGCCACTGAACTATTTTCAGGGAAATGTCATATCTTCTCAGTTCAAAGACAAGCAGCAGCGATGGTTCAGCTCACATTCACCTTTGCATTTACATGTAGTCTTTGGTGTGGAAAGGAAAACGAAATGTGTTTATATTGTGCTGCACATAGCTGCACTCTGCCTGTCTGTCTACTTGATACTGTACTTGCAACTCTTTAGCGTGCTTTCACGCAGCTGCGGCGAAGTCACACGGATTTTTCGCTTGTCAGCCTGAAAAGAAAACAAGTTCGCACTGCCGCTCTCGATACTACAATGTGGCTCTTCAGAATTAAGCTCACTTCACTGAGTGCAATGAAATAAATAAATAAAGACATTTCAGGAAAAGAAAGCTGAAAAGAAGCAAACTGAAACTGAGCATACAGAATGATGATGAATAGTTATTTTCACTGGCCACTGCCATGTGTTTTCCCAAGAAAAAAAGGGGAAAAAAGCTGGTTCCTTTGGTATCCGCGGATGATTTAAGGATTCTCCCGCTTACCTGGAATGAGTGAAGGGATAAAACAGCGATGTGACTACGTGTTTCCCAGCCTGTGTGGTTCTTTCTGGAAATGGGAAAGACTGGCACATGATAAATCACCACGGTGCTCGAGTGTTTTATACGATTAGATGGTGGAGGGAACATTAAATCAAGCTCGATTTACTAATTGACTGGCTGTGAGACCCTTATCTCTGTGCATTCTGGCTGCAAGTATTTTCTGTGCTTAAATGAAAATTGCAGTCCAAAAAAAAAAAAGAAAGAAAAGAAAAGAAAAGAAAAATCATCCTTTAATATCTCAGGACCGTTGTTGTAATGCATGGCTTTGGAAACTGTTATGTGCTGCAGCACATACGTCTCTTCTGCTCCGGCTCCGTGCTGCTGCTTACTTTTTGTCATTTTGTTGAATCATACAAAGGCAGCTAGATAAATCTGAATTTGAGCAACGTCAGCAGAGCCCAATGGGGGGTGGGGGGTGGTGCAGTGATGTGAAATGTGGGGAGCTGACCTTGAAGGAATATTCAATTTTTGTTAGCGGTGGTGGCTAAACTCTGGTTAGGCTGTGCATTCTCTAAGCCCAGGGGATGCCAAAATATCCAGGAGCTAGGCATAGTGGGAAAATTTGTTGCACTGAATAAAATAATTACAAAATGATACAAAAGCGTTTGGCTGCTCTGCATAGGAACATAATGCCTGGAGGCATTGATTAGATCATTCATATTTGCCCTTGATAACTATGTGTGCTGATTAAAAAAGGCCTGCATAGACTCTTTTAACACACGGCGTGTAAAGTATTTTATGAAGCTCTTCTGGTATGTCGAATGTTAACGCCCGAGCCTTTCAGCAAAATATCAATGGGAATTTATTGGCGCACGCTCAAGGACAATTGACTTCCTGCTAGAATATCTTTCTTTAGTGCAGCAGAGGAGCTGTAATGATGAGAAATTCTTTGGTGAAGCATTGTCACCCAAGCAGTGCCTACCTGGAAGTCGAGTGTTTGAGCACAAGAGTCATTGCTATGGAAACAAAGACAACAATGCCAGAAAAGAGGCATGCACAGGACACAACCAGAAGTGGAAACTGCACCGTGGCAGAAAGAATGCTCTAATTGATTGCTTGATTGTGATAGTGTGAGGAAATCCCCCCCGATCCACTTCTCCCAGGTCACACGTGTGCAGGACATTTGTTTCCCATGTCTGGGCAGAAAAAAAGTTGTTGGTAATAGTGTTGTACAAGAGAAAAGCCTGAGGGGAGAAGCAATATCTGTACAGTATCATCAAGTGGGAGTCTAGATGTCCTTAACAAATTCAGCCCAGGCGGGATGGTCTCGTATTTGATTGATCTGCAACCGAAGGGGAAAACACACTTCTAAGAGGATAACATCTGCTTCAATGGGAATCTGAACATCTTGCTGAGAAAATGAGTATAAAAAATCCTGAAAAGACGTCTATTTCTCTTTAAAGGAAAGCCGGCTCTTCACTAGTTAGGCAGAAAACAGGTCACAGAGACATGCTCTTTACCATCTGAGGAACAGCGCATGAGGACTCATGTGACCACGGAGGGTAATGTGATTTATTTGAAGTCGCTTCTGTGCCTCCGTCACCTAGAAAAATGCTATCGTCTTGTAAGGAAATTTTAGCTCGGGCAGCCACGGTTTCCTGACTATCGGTGAAGCAACAGACCGCTGGAGTGCAATGGATGGATTGTGGCCATTGGAAAGCCAGCACAACCAATATCACACATGGATGGCTTTAGTATTAAGCAGGATGGGATATCTGTGGATAGAGAGGCGGGGGAGAGCAAGAGTGGACAGAGCAAAGAGCACCAGATTTTGGCTTTCCCAAAGAGAAACTGATAAAGGACTTCCAGAGAATCGCTCAGGCTTTCATCTACATTTAGAGAAATGCATTTGCACACACTGAAGCCGGGAGAACTTTGAGCAAAGTTGACGCATATCATAAGCAGGTGGTCATTTTCACAGGCAAACACTTTAATAATACCACCACGCTACTGCGAGGACCCTGCTTTGTTTCCTGCTGAGGGACACTTATTTCTAATCTGAGTCTTTTGTTTTTTGCTATAAAAAACAGAAATCTGACAACAAGCAACTCTGCATTAAATCCACTGCTTTTTTTTAATTTTTTCTATCAAATCGTGTGATCTCCAGCTGCAGAGTCCTCTTGTAACAAATTTGTAGTAATATAGTTTTGCGCTTGTATTTGCTGATAAGGATTATACAATCAGAAGCTCTGGAACATCTTCTAACTGGAACTTGGGGTGAAGCAGTTCTGTCTGCCGCTTTATCGCACATCCAAGTTATAACTGCAGACTTTTAAGCCAACATAGACTATATTTCATTTGCTGATTTAAATGCGCGAGGCTACTAAGTGCATTCTGCGCACTAAAGCAACTATGATATCGAACATTGTCTTGCCTTTTGTCGGGAGAGCTCCGGCTGTGACAGTAATCTGACTTCAAAGATTGCTGCCATGATGCCGAGGGATGCTGGGCTTTGTGCTGCAAACTTCCACTTTTAACTGCTGGTCACTTAAGCAGTGAGGTGATTGGGGGAATAGGTTTAGCCAGGGTGAGAGGTTTGTCACTGAAACTGAATTAGGGCAAATTGATGGTATTATTCCTCTGGCTGCACTAGTGGGACAGTATAAATCACTTTGCAGCTGAGCAATAAAAAAAATGTCAGGCAGTGGATTAAAGACACTCTGGCTATGAACTTTTCTTTTCTCTTCTCAAGCTACGCAAATATGACATTTGGAAAGAACAGGACCCTCGAAGCAAAAGCAGCAATCATCTTTGTAACATATCCGACCATGCTACACCAGTGCCATTGTCTGCCAGGGGCTGAATAATAGTGTGTTTTGATAAGAGCCTGTGTGCCACCAGCATATTATGAGGCAGTTAATAGGTTTTACTTGCTTTCATGCGCAATTCAAAGGATTTTGCTGTACAAACAAAATAATTTGCTTTTTCTGTCCCAGTGCCCCCGTTCTGTCCCCTGGGTATATGCAGATATAATGCACATTCAGACATTCTGGATGTGAAGCGAGGCACTTAAGGTTGGGTTATTTGTTTGATCTCGCCTTACCGCTCATCTCCACACCTGCTTTCCTCTTTAGCACTCCCCCCTGCCTGTGTGGGTTATGCCATTGCTCGAGAAATGAGGGTCACAAATCCAATAAGATTCATCACAGGCTCAAATCAGATTAGATTAATCTCGTGTAAAGCAGGGGCCAAATGCACTTCCTGTCAGCACGCAGCATCGGAATCCAGACAAAACAATGACGGCACTTCAGAACAGCTCGCTGCGGGGCGCGCTGTAGTATGTTGCAGCATGTTTGCATACGCAGAAGCAATATGTGCTCTGGTTTTAGGCACCACTTAGCGCTCACCTTTCTGCAGGAGTTGCAGCGCCACGTTCAAAGAAAGCAGTCAGAGTCAGGATTTTTGCTGACACACAAGCCCTCGAGCGTCTACAGCAATTTTCAACAGATGCTTCCTTCAACAAATCGGGCTAAACGATAGCCTCCCGCCTGGCTTTCACACCCATATTCTGCATTGCGCACTCGCAGCCCAGCGTATCATTTTACAAAGACACTGTTTTAATCACCTTGCAATGTTGCCTCAGTTTGGTTATTCTTTCATCGCTCTCTCCTTCCTCCATCGGTGCCTTTAATTTATCTGTGATGTATCGATTTAGGACCAAGACAGAGGGCAGCTGCTGATGACTCGAAATTATTCGAGCAAATTATGTTTGCTGAGAGGTTTGTAAAACACTGGCACACTCCTGCAGCCTCTGCCACATTGCGGACGCTGCCATATTTATTGTTACCTGGCAATCGAATATCTTCAAACTTTAAGGAGACTGTGTCCTGGAGGAGACTGTGGTCATTGCAGGTTATTCTTTTTACATACTGATGCTATGTGACACTATAGGAACCTCCAACAAAATGACAAAACAACAGGCATCACTTATTGGGCAGTTGTTCAGCTGGATGTAGTAACTAGCCACTCAGTTTGGTCACAGCTGCTAGCTCAGTAAAGTGTGGCACAGCAGGCGACCCCACCTCTTGTAAACTATAGTTTTTAGTAGTGCGAGCACGCTGGCCACACTGCACTCTTCTCTCTTCTTTCACAACAGCACAGAAGCTGTCAAAGAGTGATTTGAACAGGCAAGTGAAGGCAAGTTTCAATTAGATTTATGTTATTATATATTTTTAATCCCCCCCCAAAAAATCTTTTCACTACTGTTTTAAAATTCAGTCTAAAGAGCTCATGCAACTAATGATCAGTGGATCGTGTTAGGTAGCGAGGTACATTATTAAAAAAATGTTGTTGTTTTTTGGGAGGTAATCTAATTGAAGCTTAAGTTCAGTAAGGAGGATCTGAATTCACTCCTCTGCCTCCTTATCTAGTCATCCTCCCTTGCAGACTCGTGCAACCCGCCTCCTCCCCAACTCCACCTTCCACCAGTCCACCATCCAAGCCTCCATCTTTACCTTCACCACCACCAGTGTCCAGACTCTGGGGTGTGTCCTGCCCTAATTCCCATCACTGCTGGGATTTCGTTCTGCTCCGATGGGCCCATCACAGTCTAATTGCCAAATAGCTTAATTGAATTCTGTATATCAATAAATCATGTTTCATTCCTGATGATCTCTCCTTATTGAAATATCTGCGGCATAAAACAGAGTGGAAATTGACAGGCTATTGGTGCACTCCTGCAGAGTCTCCAGAGTTCGCAGCCACGTTGAAATGCCATTTTGCCCTCTGGCTCTCAGAACCAGTCCCATGACTGAAAACAATGAATTACGGCATGTCTGGACACTTTTATCTCCCCGACAGCTACGGTAGAAAGTGTTGAACACACATTAGTACTGTCCTTTTCCACTCAGGTACTTAGATGACCTCAGGGCTCCCTTTATATTTGCCTCACATAGGGTCCACTTGTCGGAAGGACGTCGAACATATGGTAATGATTCCTAGACAGGGTCTGGTAAGTGGTCAGACAGCTGCGAACTGCAAAGCAGATGGAAAGATGTACCCTTTACAGAGCTGAATGTCATTGGCTGGCATTTTCCACCATGCCTCATGGATAAGACTACTGAAAATGGCCTGCAGCAAAAAGGAGAGACCCTCCTCACTCTAACAATGCATGAAAAGAGATGTTTGGGGCAGTGACTGCATACTTATTAATTACATTAGATAATGACACATTCATGTAAAACATCATGGAGAGAAAAACTGCTTTGAAGCAATAATGTTCTTTGTAGATAGATGGATAGATTAATAGAGTGGCGACCTTGTTGTGAACTTGTCCAACACTTGCAGATTTATTGAACTCGAGTGCATATTTGCAGTCCAAAGTGCCACAGGTCTTTCTAAATACACTTCATCAAGTCAATAAGTGACCTTTGAGGGCAGACTTCATCAATTTGAACTTTTATCATTATAATTTATAAGAATATGAATGTTGGCAATGTAAGAAGCTCTTCACAGGAATATAAACTAAACCGAGCATGAAAACATATAAACATGAAAGTGACAAGTTAGCATTGATGGATACGGGTTAGTTACAGTTATTTTTTTGTGTCTGGCCTGTTCTCATCAAAATAATGCGACTTCGAGTGCCACAAAACCAACATTACAACAGCAGCACGATTACACGGTGGCGTTCCCTTTTTATACACAGTCTATTTACACACAGCACCAGAAACCTCACTAACAACGGCATGGTCAGGCTTTGACAGCACATTGTGAGTTCTTCTGCACATCAAACAGGTCAGCTGTAAAAAAAATAAAAAGCAATTGAAATGTAACAGACTGGTCTTTTTCTCTTTTTATCAGAGCACATTAATTCTCTATGATATAAATTTCAACTGGAGTCACTGGACTAGACCAGTATATATATATATATATATATATACAGTGAATAAAAGCAAGGGTACCATTCCTGGACTGGGCAGTGCTCACTGATTGAGAAAGACAGAAACCTCTGCACTGAAATTTAGCCCACCCACAAAGACCAGTACCTACTCTTTGACTCCCACCACCCACTGGAACACATCTTTGGGTGATCAGGACCCTCCATCACCGGGGAGAAAATTTCCGCTCTAAGACAGAGGGGAAATAAAAGGAACCTGCACATGTAAAGACAGCTCTAGGTTCTCCCAAATGGGCCTTCATTAAATCAGTGAATATGCTCAAGAAAGAAGGTCAAACGCAAACGAGGGAGAAAGAGAGTGACAAACAGAACAACATTTTAATTGCTTATGTAGCAGGTCTATCAGAGAAACTCAGGAAACTCCAAGCATGACATTCCACAAGGACAAAACTCCCAAAGTTAAGCAACATAGTGTAGCAGTGCAGTGCAGTGAGGAATACTGGGACTTCTACATTGAAGAAATCAAACAGCTACTCCACAAACACATGGCACAACATAGAAGAGCCTCTGCGACAGGACAAGACTCAGCTGTACATCTGCACTTTTTCAAGGATGCCAATATTCAGACTTTGGACTGGGAAGAGAGATGGTTTGAAAACTAAGTAAAAGAAGCATCTACATCCACTATGAACGACCATCACTGAACAGAAGAGGTGGATTACGTCACCAACTGTGCCCCATCTACAATACAGCCCTGAGCGCCCCTCCAAGTTGTCTCAGCCCCCACTTACACCTTACTCTAAGTGACCTGAATAGGTCACATGATAGGGTGGAGCAAGTTCTCACGGGGTGTAATGACCCACCTTTTTCACATCTCCGCTCATGTGACGATGCACATGATTAATAGTGGGTCAATGACCACCTCCTAAAAGAACAAACCCCACGAGGATTTAAATGCTTGGAAGTCTTCCCCTTTTGGTTTTAGAACTGAAGGAGCCTCTTGGATGAGAGGTGAAACGTCGTCAAAAAATAAGAGAAGTCCAGCCACCTTTTTTCAAGTTAATGAGACTACTGTATATTCATAATATTCACTTACTGTGTCTTTAGGGTTTTCTAGCTTAGAGTCGCTATGGCTATGTGATTACAAAAAAGTAAAAAGGTCATACAGCTCATTCTTAGGTAGAATATGACTTTGAATTAGATCTTTTCACTAGCTGATGAGACATTTCACACAAAGTCCTAAATGTGACTGTTCTGTTGTTACTAGAATCATAATTATGATTAGTTTTATCATATGATGACTAGATTAAGATGTAGTTGGAACCCCAGGTAAAAACTAGCAAGCAGGTATTGAGTAATGCTATTTTTTCAACTACAAATTAGCAAGACAAGAGTGCAAAAAATGCAGAGCATTCATGAATGATACCATAGTTACCACGGAGTCGGTCAGCAGAGTCTGCACTGCTGCTGGGACTTCCAGCCACTGCCTTCAGAGCAATGAGATACAACTGTCCTTGTAGAGCAGGGAACGTCAACTGGCGGCCCGCGGGCCACATCCGGCCCACCAGAGCTTTACATCCGGCCCATCCGAATACTACTGCCACTGGTGCATATGCTAAGCAATCGGCATAACCCGTTAAATACCCATCTCTGACTAGTCTGAATTACCGAAAGCTTCCAACAGTGATTTGCCCGTAAATGCCTCCGTGTCCCATGAACCAATCAGAATGCAAGATTGTACATGTCACTTCAAGAATTTTCTGCCGGCACTGAGCAGCCGCTTCTGTTGGTGGTGATCAGATTGTAAACACAGCTGATGGTGAGTCTAACCTTGTTTTGTATAGTCAATGGTGGGCAACCTTTAACAACCTGTTGGACCCAGTTTCCACGGAAAAGAAAAGACTGAACGCAGCAAACACACACACATAAACAAAAACGGCAAATACTTCCGGCTTCCGTGAGTGACGCATATACAGGCCGTTTATCAATATGCGTACTTGTGCGGACTTGTGGTCTCGTGGACTCGTGAAACGTCATCAGTCTCAGCCAAGTCCTGTTCCAATTCAAAGTTCGCA
>VOQJ01021528.1:8827-36741 GCA_015052665.1 Apistogramma diplotaenia | reverse complement strand
GGACCCAGGTCATTCAAGGCTGCAAGATGTGGAATGCACATGGAGAACGACAGTGCAGTCCAAGCAACATAACTCAGCACGAATGGGATCTGCACTCTACTTCTATGTACACAATGTAAAACAGCAGTTATGGGCCAATTCCTATAAGCCGTAATGTGGCCTTGCAGTCCAAAGTCATTTTCTTCCTGTGTTTTCCTTCTGCACCAAACTCACGTTCATACCAGCTCTGCTGCTAACAGAGCAATTAGCTCTACTAAATTAGACTTGTTACAAGACATAGTGGCTTGCAGACAAACTCACATGAAGGTGAGGTACACATCTTTTACTAACAACATTAGTAAAAGATGTGTTACTAACAAATGCGCAGCGAATGGCCATCAGTCATTATATGTGTGTGAGACTCATGATGATTTTGGCTCAGAACTCACTTTACCTCATGTTGTTACAAACTGTACACTGCATATTTAAGCTATTCAACAACTGTACTATATTTTCAAGCCTGTGAGAAAATATAGTGCCTGTTTGGACTGATGGACATAAGCTTGTTTGCAAATATGCAAATAGCACAGCATCAGCTAAAGAAGTCCCCTTCTCTAACCAGTGATTGAGGCTGTGTTATGCATGTTTGCTAATTGCCCAAGTGCTTGTTAAGACTACATGCTTGTGGACCTTCAAAGCTCAGTGGTAGCTTAGCCTATTACACACTATTATGCAATTAAAGTGTGTAATATGTGAATGTCCTGAGTGGAAGAATACTATGAAAACATTAGGCCTTAGTGACAAAGGCCTAGACACTGGTGGGCTACCCCCTGGCAGCCTCCCTGTTGCTATAGGGAAAAATGTGTAACCCCTGGCTGGCGAGTGGTTGTTTGAGGTTGTTGCTGCTCTAGATGAAATCACTCACACAGAGGGTGCTAGCAGGTTGCCATGGTCACCTGTAGTTTGCATGCAAGATGTTTTTTTACGCTGGTAGAAGGTGCAGCTTGCTTCAAAAAACAAACATGTTTCAAAAGGCATAGCTTGGACTATTCAGAAGGCGAATGGTCTCTGTTTCTGGTTTGTGTTGCACTCTTCACAGTTTCACTACCACTCAATGAGTAGTTGGCGAGTATTTGCAGACATCTTTCAGGCATCTTTCACACAAACCACAGGTGGCCAAAACAATCTGCTAGCATCCCAAGGAGCACACGAGGTGTTTTTCAGTGCTGTACTGTATACTTCTTCATAACCGATTTCACCTGCAAGTGACCTCCTGCAACATTGTTCAGGAATGTTTTCTTTTTCTAGTAACTGATAGTTACCAGGTTATTGCCAGCCAGCCTGTATGCCAGTGTTACTGGAGCTTTAAATGGAGTTATGTAGAAACATACTGACCAAGCTTACCTCAAAGAGGATATAATAGCATATTATTTCCAGTGGTTTTCATCTTATAGAATTTGAAAGCAGGGGAGATACTGTAGTTCTCAAAGTCACTGACAAAAGGATATAACATTTATTGTGACAGCGTCGTTCTCTATTATTAAAATCATTTTTATAACTATAACACTGAAAAAAAGCTGCTTTTCTGAAGTACTGAGGAGTATGGGTGCTGGAAAATAGAATGTATAATACAGTATTCTGAGGAGGTAATGCCTCAGGGGGTGCTGATATCGGCATTGATGATATAGCAGACATCAGGAAAAAATTTAGACGTGGATGTAGACTTTCAACTAATATTAAGTGATGCTTTCTTGTAAATTGTGCTTTAGATATAAAGTAGACATATTTGTATTTATAGTCTCATACTGTGATTTACTTAAAACACTTTCACTTTTCTAGTGCAACATCCTGACATTTTCTTAAATATATTCCAACTTAGCTGCCGTAGGGGAAGAGGTGGGGCTACACCCTAGACTGGTCACCTTTTATCACCATTACAGAATAACCCAGAAAGAGTGACAAATGTTCACTCTTACACCTACAGCCAATTTAGAATCACTGGCTAACCTGCATGTGTTTGGATTGTAGCAAATCCACACAGGCACAATGAGAAGTGTTCTACAACTTTGGGATTCCACAGCCAACTTAGTTTTTATATATAGTGGAAGTGCCTTTGCCTCACTATCACCATACATTTCTGACAGATGCCACTTGGCTGGTGTGCATTTTCCCCCTAAGAAACTACGCCACAAAGGGAAGAGTGATTTCAGAGTTCCTGTCTGTACTGGATTATGTATGCTGTGGATACTGAGAGTCAGAGCTCACACGCAAAACATTAATTGAACCAGAGCAATACAAGTTTATCTGACTAAATCTTCTTTAAAGTCAATACTGTCACGAACTGGAATCATATTTAATGGTCGAAAAGGACCGATGTGTGTAATCTCAGCAGGTTATCAGAACACCGTAGGACCAGAGATGACACTGAGCTGGCATGGCAAGGGAAGAGGCCATTTTCACCCTGTGACAAATATCTGGAGGAGTACAAACAGAGAGTAGAGCTCCTGTTGGGAGAATGCCCGAGCTTTGTCTTTGTCACACAGTGTGACACAGATGCACAGCACCACTCCCTGAGGTGTGCGGTTAGGTGTATGTATGTGTAAATTTTGTGCACAGGTTTGTGTGTGTACAAAAGCGCATGCACGCGAAAGGATCTCCCACCCCTATCCTTTACTATCTGTCTCAACTCCTGTACTTTCGCCTTCAGTGCTTGTGGCTAAATGTGTGAAAGAGACCAAAACGTTAGCATTATTAAAAGCTAAGGAACTGAAGGAGTCTTGCGTTGACTCGTTAACATTACTGCCGATAAATCAGCCAGGCTTCCAGCATTACCACCACCATACGTCTACTGAGAGGCCAGGTGAGCCGAGCACAGATGCAAGCTGGCCTGTTATGGCAGCAACTGGTATGGGTAGTGACTTGGAGTGAGGTGAGGGAACACTAGCTCCACAGTACTGCTTTGAGCCAGCAAGATTAATGTAGGCTCTCTGGAGCAAAGGCAACATCCAGAGCTTTAATAAGGTACAAACAATCGGTTCCACTCCACTGGCTTCCCAGGGAAAACTATTGTTGTGCCGCATTGTTTCTTGGTGAAGTTCCTTGGAGACACAGGCCGACTGCAGCATGTGGCTGTCTCCATTACAGTCAAGGGAGAGCTCACTGTAGACCTTTGTTTGTCTGTGTCAGGATGAAGGCTGGCTCTCACCCACCCTTGTACCCACCTCCATCCCCACCCGTATCCCACCTCTCTCCCCATTTACTCCCTCTAAATCCGAACTCTTGTCAGCCCACTCACCTCAACTCCCTGCACTTTCAACTTCATGTGATCCTCCCGTGTGGTCTTTCCATCTTTCCTCTTCTTCCAGCAGTAGCCATCCTTTCTGTACTTCACCTTCTTCCTATTGTACAGTATCATCGACCCATTCTGTGGCCTGGACCCGTTGAGACAGGAGAGACAGAGAGAGAGCAAAAAGACAGAAAGATGAGATGAGATGAGAAGAATTTTTAGGCAAAGCTACAGCACAGCTCAGGGACTCATTTTAGAGATGTACAAAGAAGCCTGACACGAGTCTACGCCAGGCAGAAAATGCACCAGTGACTTAGATGACAAGACTTCTTTATGGTGTTTTTCAGCATTGGTATGCACAGTTTGACAATGAACAAAGCACCCTTCAGCATACATTTCTTCCAATGAGAAGTGTGTGTGCTATGAGAAGTCAAAGTGACACTCCTTCTCTCAGAGTAAATTATATGAAGGCCGGTTTGTAAGGCAAGCAGGATGGGGGGTGAGTGGGTTTCTTCCTTATCTCTCATTCATCCAACTTAAATGAGTTGTGGTGTTGGAAGTCCCTAGGGGAAAGAGAAGATCCTCCTTCACACTCCATTCATAATTCATTCTCCCTCCACCAGACCACAGCCTGTAGCCTCATAATGATATAATGTACTATTTGATGATAATCTGCCTTTCCATTTCGATTTGTAACAAAGGCATTTGCCGCTCAGTGTTAAACATTAACTGAAAGTGTAGCATAAAACATTTATGACTTTCTCAACAATTAGGAAGCAGTTAGACATAGTTTTGTGTGTATGTATTAGTATTTGTGTGTATTGTGCAGCAGTTATGAATCATCGGTATGAATCCATACATATGCCACAGTGGTCACTCTCCAAAGATTCCCACACACTTCTCCATACCTCCACTCAGTAGTGGAGTTCAATCATATCACTGTATAAGACTTTGACTTGCATTTCTTTTTTGGCAATTTACCCTCACCCTAAACTTACCCTAACCTTTAACCAAGTCTTCCAAGAGTCTACTTTGAATTTTAATGACTAGTGGTGCAGGGACTTGTATTTTATCCCCAGACGCAGATAGTCCCCACAAAGTGATTGTAAATGTGGTTAGGTCCCCACAACATAAGTAAAACAAGAACAAACACACCACACACAGCTGCTATGATTTGGAGCACTCCCAAATGAGAACAGGTTTGCATCAGTGTTTGTTGCCTCACAGTGAATGAGTGGGAAAGCCGCCTGCCCAAGCTGCTGAGAAGGAAGTGTAACTGAAGAGGGCTTAACCATCCAGTCAGCTGGTGAGTCTTGTTAGTGTTTTGCTCATTGCTCCACACATAAAACACACGTAACACACGCAGACACAGATATGTAAAACTAGAAACAAAAAAGGAGGGAAAAAAAACTCTCATCAAAGCAAAGGGGGAAAAAAAAAGTCGGTTCATTTGTGCGCTCTGTAGCAATAACCAAAATATGAAAACCCAATGGTTGTTTTGCATTGTTTTGTTGTTTATAGTTATTATTTTTCCACAAGATTTATTTATAACACTGCATGCATCATTTTGCAGGGCTGCCTTCAGGGGCCAGGGCGTGTGTTTATCTTGGTATCACTCATCAATCATTTTTCCTGGCCAGATCTCAGGGGCCAGTGAAGAGGGAGGAGAAGAGGGTAACTGGGGTCCCTGCAGTCCCCCCTCTGTGGCCCCTGACAGCACCTTCTAATGAGAGACGCCACTCACACACTGATGTGCTCACTCCTTCCTGATCTCCCTTCCTCCCTTTCCTCTTCCCTTTCCCTCACTGCAGCCTGCTCTTCTTGCCGTCAGTCAACTCGAGCTGTTCACCAGGGAATGTCTTTGTCTCCTCCCTTGTTCCAAGTCCTTCGCTACTCACGCTCTCCCTCTCTTGTTTCATCTGTCTCAGGATCCCTCACCTACACCCTCCCGCACCTCCTTTTCGCTCGCTGCCTTCTCCCCACTCACTGCCTTGTCTTGTTCAGTATTTTGCATGCTTTGCGGAAAACGGCTATTAAACAGACATGTTTATTGGTCAGCTTGAGAAGTGGAACTCCTCAGTGACTGTATGGGATACATGCAAAGTATAAATTGTTTTCTAGTTTACAGCATCCATAACATCACCCATTGCGGAGATGTGATCATAAATGGCACTCTTGAGCTAAGAACTTTGCAGATTGTTGTAATCTCATCATGTACTCCTGCAGATCTGCATACCAAATATCACTTGAAGGACACTCATCTGACATTCCATTCCTGTTTTTTTTTTTGGTAGCAATCAAACAAGGAATGGCCCTCTCTAAAAGTTTGATGCTATTATTCACTTCAATATCATTCTGGGTTTTGTCCTTCAAAAGATACAAGGAGTGTGTGCTTCTTAAAATGTAGCTCTGCGTGAGACAAAAAGATGGGCGCGGATGAGATAAGGCAGAAAATCAAATGACACAGGGCTATCTGATCTCCTCCAGAGCACTGGAAATTGGGGTGAGGCTTCGGTGTCAGAGGCTCCACGCCGTATTTATCGGCTCGGCGCAAAAACTTATTCGCTCAGCTATTTTTGAGGGACTGTTAGGTAGATGCTATTTTCAATTCAAGGCACTTTGGGCCCAGAAGAGAGAGACTAAGCACCCATTCTCGGCTAGGTCTTTGGCAAAAACTAGTCTAAAATGCATGCTTTGGCGACATAATGTGTCTCTTTTCCCTCCTGCTGTCTCCTTTTCTCTCTCCCTCCCACTCATCTGCTAGTACTGTATACTTAGGCACTTCAATTAATCTTATCAGAATTACACATATTTATACATGAGGGGGAAAAGCTAACTGCTCCGTTATCAAAGAAGCGTGACAGGAGGCCCTCTGTCTCAGATGCCTAAATGTGGCAGATTAATATGGAAATACAGGCTTCTGACAAAGTGCACACAAGCTCCACAGCTGCCTCTCTCTTCTTTGGAGTTTGCAGCGATAATAAGCTTTACCCTCAGGGTGGTGTTAGGCCTTGTCCAGTCCTTTAGGAATCACTCATTTACCCAGGTAATGGCATTCACTCAATCAGATGTGTTGATTTGAAAAAGTCAGGGGAGGGTGGAGGTTTTTATGAGGCTGGTGACGTGTTCGGCATGGGTAACAAAGCCAAAGCAGAGGAACCTGGGCCCAAAGGCAGGCAAAACACTGCTCACATTCTCAGTTTCACAAAAACAGAAAGGAAAAAAGCTACACGTACACAGAGACGAGAATTCTGAGTGAGTACAAGAGAGCTTGTTCTCCACAGCTCTGGTGAATCACCTTAAATTAAAATGAAAAGAGACACAACATCTAATCCATACAATGTGCATAATGCATGCTATTATTACTTTTATAGTGAACTTGAAATTGCACAATTGTAATGGGTGTGCTCGAGTGTAAGACAAGAACACTAGATTTTAATTGGTATTCTGTTTTATAATGGTAAATGTTATGCATCTTTCTGGATGTATTTTTCTGAAACAGGTTACAAAGAATGAAATATCTCTGTCTTGGTGAACTGGTGTAGCCCACTCCGCCACAATTCCCTGTGATGCCCCACGTTTGATTAATACGATACATACTGTTTTTCTCTCCAGCAAGCTCGACTGACATTGGAGAGGAGAGGAGAGCTGGGCTGGAGAGGCTTTGAAGATCGGAGGGTGAGCTGGTCGGGGCCTGAAGTGGCTCAGGAGGGAGGCGACACCTGCTGTTCTCAATTACCCATCGGAGCCTTCAGCCATCATAGCCTTTACCCCACTGTGTCAACAACCACACTCCTACCTACTACTCACCCAGACACATCCACGTACACACACACCTGCATTTTGTGTTACACAAAAACCAATCCTATTAAGAATAAATATGAAGTATAAATATGCCCCTGGGCACTCAAACAGAAGCCTTGCACACAGTAACCCCTATTGCTCCATACAGGGATAACATTATTAGCAAGAAGAGTGACAGACCATCAATCTCACACTGATGCCTATCATTACAAGTTCTGTCAATCACAGGTAAAACATGGATAACATGTGCTAAAACACATGTAACTGAGAGCCAGTGGTGCCCTATTAGATAGCGCATGATCTTTAAGCTTGATGTGCAAGCAGAAAGGTGCCGGCTCTGCGTCAGGAGCCCCTATCTGGACGCATCACGTGCAATTGATGACTCGCAGATAAGGTGCTCCTTTCAGACCTGCCAACGAATGCATCAGGAAGTGGGGCGTACACTAAAACTACTTTAAATGTAAATCTGCCATGGCCTCATGATTGAGATTCATCGTCAGTACTACTCTGAAGCCCTCCAACTCCCCCGCTAGTGTGCGTATGTCGAGATGCCGCAGGTCGCGTTCCTCTTTGACTGCCAATGAGGCCTTAGCACCTGGACACTGGAATGCCCACTCTTACTGCTTTGGTCCTGATTGTATTCAGCCCTCAACCGTGAATGCTTATGATAATTAAGGCAATGAGGGGCATTGTGGTGAGGTAGTCAGCTGGAACAAGTCATGCAATATCTTATTAATCACATCACATGATCTGTTTTTTTCCCCCTAGAGTGTTTTTTTTCTCAGCTCTCCGGACTGGCTGACACACACTGTATTTTTATTAAAAAAATATATACCCCCATTAAACTGAGTTAAGAGAATAAAAACAATGGCTGACATGAATTAATCTGAAGTAAATGATCAGGTTAAGTTTTTTCAAACATGGTATCAGATACTGATCTCCAAGGCTGTACAGATGGAGCTCAATGTTTGTTTACCCAGTGTTCAGCTAAATACAACAGTAATAATGAGAGGGTAGCTGGGCCCCTGGAGTTGTAATTCAGGATAGGGAGACAGATCGTGTGCCTCCCTTCTTCCTCTCTATCTATATTGGCGGTGATTGCCACAGAACTCGAGCTCCGGCCCAGTGCCTTCCAGCACAAAACAGATGTTTCCCCCACACTTATCTCAATGAAAAAATCACAGACAATTTACAAAGAATATAAATTACTGTTGTAGCTGCACATCAGTGTCTCTGTCCCTATAAGACCTTGTAAAGAGGATAAGGGTGAATCGGTGTGGGAGGGTGGGTGAATTGTTGGGGGACAACATAAAGCGGATGGAAGCAGTAGGGGAGGAGAGTGGTGTCGCTCTTATCTGGTCCGCAGCAGCCCGGCGGAATGAGAGGGTGGCTGGTGATTGGCGGCGATGCTTTACTGATATCACTAAGCTGGTTTCATGCACATTTCAGGGAGGCTGCCATCACTGCTCAGAGTTAAAGCTCTCAGCTGCTGCCAGTGGGTGAGGTTTGGATGTTATTTACAAATAGCCATGTCATACACTGGTTACACCTCTCCATTCTCTGTGTCAACACATACACACATAGCATTAGAAGACT
Organism: Apistogramma diplotaenia; assembly: GCA_015052665.1. Classification (NCBI taxonomy): domain Eukaryota; kingdom Metazoa; phylum Chordata; class Actinopteri; order Cichliformes; family Cichlidae; genus Apistogramma; species Apistogramma diplotaenia. The sequence goes on along the minus strand of VOQJ01021528.1, from coordinate 28,076 downwards.
AATGTGCAGCTTTGATGTACAGCTTAGGTGACACGGAATTCGAATTTCAGTGCTTGTAAGGTTTTGGCTGTGAAGACATTTTTTATTCACTTGAAATGCACACTGTCGCCCGCATGTTTGTGTGTGCGCGCGAGAGAGTGCATATAATGTGTTTAACTGGGTTGGAATGTTGATGACTTTCAAATGCGTGCTCAAAAGGCTTCCACATCATGTTTGTGGTGAATGCTATTTCCAGTCTTTAGTCAGTATGCATATGCTTACTTGGAAAAAGCGACTACAGAGACGATGATTCATACCTCACATCCTTTCTGCTAATCTTCACAAATCATCCATGGTGTGTCTCAGTACGTTGTAAATGAAGGTGCCATCGGAATGAAGCCCCTCTACAGCCCAGCTCCTGCTGACAACTACACGCTGTGTGCATCGTGTAAGTGTAAACTTAAGTCCTGCAGCACTGCCTTATTATGACACTTTTTAAAGAGGATGCTTTTGTATTTTCAATAATGCATGGCCAGCAGGGAATAGCATACAGCCTTATTTTATGTCATGGGGTAAAGTTGCTGCTTTAGCAGCTTATGTTCTCCCATGGTAGGAAAATACTAATGCAATTAAATCTAAGTTGAACTAGACTGCAGCAAGAAAAGGTCAGGTTTTTATTATTAGTAACAACAATCTTCCTTTCTATGAGAAGCAGGGGGATTCAGACACCAAGTTAATGATGTGGTCATGTATTTTTAAGAGTCCAATTTTAGGTGAAAGATCAAAGATTTTTATTCCTCTATGCTGATCTCATATAACCACATTCAACAAGTTACATACAGTAAACTTCTGGGATTTTCTAAAACGTAGAATTATAAAGAGCCGCGTGAAAAGAAAACAGAAAAAAGTGAAAGGTAGAGACTCATCCCTGGATTATAAAGCTGGAGAACAAACCTGTGTGTACTGGCAGCAGATATATTAAGTTATTATTTTTGATTGCCAGTATAAAACACCTACCATTGTGACATAGATATATTATTCTTTTTTAGATAAACATGGGATCACAAGAAAACCTTGTAGTCTGGATGAAATTAGGGTTACTGCATGTCTCTCTAGATACAGGATGGGCTGAGAACAGGCTCTCCTCTACATCTTGCCTAACGCCAGACCAGGCTAATGGATCACCTGGACGTAGCCCTCCTTGTCTCTCCTCCAGAGCAGTCAGTGCCACTGAACTTCCCCTATTGATCCCTCAGTGACGGAGCACAGCTAAGGCCAGCTATTGAACCACTTATGATTAATTCACAAATCCTGCCTTGTCCACAAAAAAGGTAAAAGAACAAAGCACAAGCAGTAAGTGCGACTGAAAAGAAAGAAGGATAAAGCGCCAGGGAGGTCAAAAAACTCAACTTTTTAAAGTGAGACAGAACTCCAGAGTTAGAAGTGTCGCTTTACAAGCTGAGCAAGCTATAAAGCACATCTCAGAGTCCCTTCTGTCACAAAAAAAACGTCAGCATAGTGCTATGGAGGGGGCTGGGGGTGGTTGAAAAGTGGGAGTGATAAAAAAGAGGAGTGAGTAAACGAAGGGAGACAGACAGGAAAGCTGAGAGAAGGGAAAGAAGAAGCTATTCTTCCTTTCCCTTCCATTCCTTGGTGCTATTTTAGTCATGAGGATAGACCGATGAGGGTGAGAGGTTGAAATTGAGCTGTAACTCTATCTGGGTGCTGGAGCGAATCAGAAAGTCTATCCCACCTTTCACCTGGGAATCACAGCTCTCTCTCTGCCCTGTCTGGTCACCATACCAACCAGAGCCAGGCATCATGGGTTTAATTGGAGCCCTAGGCTCAACGGCGGCTCAAGCACAGATAGAGTGAGGGGGAGAAGGACAGACATCAGCCATGGTCAAGTGATGGTGGCCATGCAGATCAAATCGAATTTCAGGCACTGGTTGCATTGCAGGGCTCACGTTCTTGAGGTAACACTAAACATATTGGAGACCAAACCCCCTTTGCAGAAATGCTTGGATTGGATTCCAGCATGAAGTATAGCGCTGACTTTCCTCTCTGATCCCTCTGTGTGTGGTATAGGGATTTTACACGAACACTGACACACTGTGATTCGCCTCCGTAAACACAACCGGTGCCAGAATGTTGAGTATACAAAGCATCAAGGGAGTCTACTGTGCCGTGTACGGTCTTGATACGAGACAAAAAAGAAAATGACTCGTGTAGATGGGTAAATACCGAGCCATGATTCCCAATAAATTCAGTGGTCAAACAAAGAGCTTAAATCAATTTTGAATGGAATGCTTTTGAAGGGAGTGCTGTTGTCCACAAAAACATAAACTACTTTTTTGAAGAAAAAAATAAATAAATATCAATGATTGCATTCTTTGAGCCCTAGCATAAAACACTGAGAGAAGTACAGTATGCTGCATGCCAACCTGAAGGAAATTCCAGCATGATTTCTCCCTCTAAGAGTTAAATTGAAAGATAATACATGCTGGTTGTTCTTGCTTAGTTGTTGCCAATTACAATGATATTCACTAAAAAAAAAAGTTTTTTTTCATAAATGCCGCGAATGCTCTGCATTCACTTAACGCATTGATCATCTTTTGACTAGACTTTGCACAGCTGCAGGAGAGCAGTGTGTGGGACAATCAGTGTGATCCAACTTTGTACAAAACAGATTAAAGCTGCTTAGCTGGCTATGAGATCAGACTGTGGTTGTATTGGGAAGCCTCCAACTGTGAATGTGTGCAACTGTGTGTAGTATAAAAAAAAAAAAAAAAAATCATACTCAGTGATTGTCGTGTACCCTGGCTGGCTAAAAAATGGAAAGGAAAAAACCCAGACATAAGTAGGACGATTGCTAATCCATTCTGTTTTTTTGACAATTAAATTAAGGCGTTCCTATTGATACCGTGGATGCTCTGCAGACAGTAAAACTGTTGACCACAGACAACAAACTGGCACTGTAAACAGATCTGCTGTAGTTGGACTGCTGGCCAGCCATGCCCTGATATGCAGACAATCCTCATGGAAATGCATAACTAAACACTAATGCATATGAAGCACAGCCACTGGCTTTCTGAGTGTGTCATGCTTTGTTACAGACTATGAAGATGTACGTGTACGAGTAGAGGATCTAGCTTAAACAGTTTGGCTACTGTATATTCATAGCTAAAAGTCAAAACAAAGAGAAAATCTGAATAACAACTGAACAGACATTATCATATTCTAATAATTATATTCTGCAGAGCACCACGTTTCTAGCAGGGTCTCTTCCATGCCAAAAAAACAAAACAAAAACCCAGAGCATGGGTGTTATAGTTAAATAATACAAAAAAACCAAATCTAAGTATGAATAAAAAAACTTTCGTTAAAACTAAACTGAATTGGAAACAAAAGCACAACACTAAGTAAGAACTAATGATGAAAAACTCTGGTTTGGCGCAAATATCTACGCGCTGGAAAACGTGGAGCCGTTCCTCTGTGTACTCGGTTGGTTTATATCCTTTCCCCCAACCCTGCCAACACCTATCATCATGAACCGGATGATAACCAAAAAATAAATAAATAAATAAAATGAAGAAGAGATTGAAAAAGTTGCGGGGAACATAGATGTCTGGGCTTCTCTGCTTTGCCACTGCAACCCTGATTGAACTAAGCGGCTTAAGAAGATGGATAAATGAACCCTGGCATTTTGATTCTTATTCTTGTCTACCGCTACTGTTACACTGTACACACTTTAGACTCTCAATTTTATTTCTGACATGTTTTGTTGATGTTATTCAGAGACCAAATAATCTGTTTTTCAGCAGCTGAATGGAGGCAAACAGAAGAAACATCTCGGGTAGTATATGATTTTATGGGTGAGAGTGTTAGTCAAGTGGTCCCACAGGCCCCGACGCTCTCTCACACTCTATTTCCCTGGGTGTGTTTGTATATGATGACCCTTCATCTTGGCCCCTGACACATGTCTGAGATCACTCTGCCCTGTCTCAGATACATCAGCTGGGGCTAGGACCTCACACATAATCACATAAATACAAACACACATACTGTGACTGAGTGAAGCCTGGTAAAAGTCAACTCTGCTTCTGCTGGTAATACACACCAACACTGACAGTTATTACCCAGACAATGAAGATGATGGACTGTGTGTGTCTTGCTATGTTTATCTTTGCCTGTTCATCTATAAGCTCCCGCAGCCATGAATGTGCACATGTACACACACACACACACACACACACATGAATACACTCATAAAGTAGTCAACAAGGCACACCTCTAATCATGGCCACCTCTGCCTTCTCATTTTCTGTGTTCAGTGGCCCATGGAGCACCCACACACTAAATCACATCAACAGTATCTCCTCCATAAATTATCCACTCCCAAACATAATCTTTTTCCTTTCTTTCCTCCTTTTTCTTATTTATTTAAAAAAAATATATCCAGCTACACAATACACACATATAAATATACAGATAGGCAGAAATACACTCAAGCATGGCTGGCCTAACAGTAGCATTGCACAATGAATACAACACAGCTTGGGGTGGTCTAACTATAGATGAAATTAGCATCTAACCATACTTTCCAGAGAAGGGAGAGGTGTAACTCTCCTATTCCAAAACCATAAACTGTTTATCCTCAGTCTGGCTCTGAGCATGACTTTCTCACACTTTTTTTGAAGCAGCATTTTCAAACCACAGAAATACACAAGCTTGTCACACCGGCCTAGCTGATTGACTATTTCCCACATATTTGACACACCAGTGAGTCTGCTCATCAGTCACCTCAGCAAGTAGGCTGCAAGTTAGGGTGGGGAGTCTAGGCAACAGCCCAGAATGGCTAGAGTTTGCTTCTGGCTCCGTGCCGCATGTAATGCAGGGCAACAGGGAGGCGCACTCCTGAATTAAATATGTTTTCTTAATTGATGTGATACTTACACTTAGTGGTATACAAAACTTTACAACTCACTAGTTGCTCATATTTCTTTTAAATGGCATATTTAGCATTGGTTCTTTTTAACAAATGATGTGTGGGGGGGAGGCTGAGGAAGATGCACTGCTGTCGCCCTGAGACCACATCGGATGTTTAAAAAATTTTATACAAACTCAACTATGGCATGGATCCCTATTTCTGATTTTAGTCTTGGGTCGGGTCCATATACTCCCTCGTGTTTGCATGTAACACGCTTGGATATGGCCCAGACTAATCTCAGCTGGAAACCTTGATGTAGAGAACACACATTAAAGAGAAACATCAATACAGATTTCTGGGCAACACTTATCAGTACAGCTTGGTAATAACACTGTAATAGCATAGTGATACGCTGATAATAAAAACGTAATAAAAATGTTCCACGTGTAATTAGCAAAGTAATGATAATAAAGAAATGCCAACATAAAATACTACCATAAGCAGAACGAGGTAGTTAGCATTCTGCAGCCTTGATTTATGGTTATTACACAGAAACTAACAAGTCACAGCACAACATATAAAACCGCATTACCTTGAAATAAAAGGGATGTCTGGAATACAAAGAAGGATGCATTTCATCATTATAATAATATATGACATGCCATATGAGGAATAATAATTGCCTGTTTTGACTGATGATCTTGATATGAGCTTGATGTGATTTTGATGTGTTTTTGAATGCTTTAGGCTTATGGTGGAATCCCTCCATTCTTTTCTGCTTATCCAGTTTTAGGGTCACGGGGAGGCTGGAGCCTATCCCATACCACAGGGCGAGAGGCAGGGTACACCCTGAACAGGTCGCCAGCCTGTCCCGGGGCGAAAACAACGAGATGGATAACCATTCACATTCACACCTAAGTGAATCACCAATTCATTTAACCCCACTCTATGCATGTCTTGGCAAGCCGGAGTACCCGGAGAGCGCCAACACAAACGCAGGGAGATCATGCAAACTCCACACAGAAAGGCCCCGGCTAAATGGTGGATTAGAACCTAGAACTTTCTTGCAGTGAGGCAAATGTATAAGGCAGTGTTGCCTTATAGTGGCATACAATATACAGAATATATACAATATATAGAAAAAAGCAACATTCTAATCTCAATCTTTAACCAACATGTTCGTTTTATTGTTAATAAGCTACCACATTGTTCAAAAAATACTACTATACTATGTCTCAACACTATCTTTAAATATGATTTGACATCATTACATGATCAGCCTTTGTTTTTGCCTTCTAACCACCCTGTTAGATACACTTTCTTTCTAATATTATCCAGCTACAGCCTTTGTTAATTCCTGGTTACTTTGCTAATTACAGGGTACTAATCATTTTCTTTAAAACTCTATCATCAAAATATCACCCCTCAATAATGATTATATTACCAAGCTGTAAAGTGCTACCGATCACACACACACAAGCGCTGTCTACTGCTCGTGCTGAAGTTCCACTGTCCTGCTCTTCGAGGACAACGCGACACTGATCTTGCCAACGTTGGCAAATGTGATAAACTACTTCTGGAGGCAATCATGAAAATTTACATCATCCCTTGACATTTAGCCTCACACTGCAAACACTATCAATGTGGAGTGTCTTGTCTCTACGGCTTGTGTCTGCATATATGTGTATGTGCATGTGGAATAGCTTTCTCTGACATTTAGTCTTGCTGTCCACATGGTTCTCCGCAGGAAGAGGCAACATGGGAATGCCAATCTTGAATCCTGAAACTTTTGCGTGTGTGTTTGTGTGTATTTATATCTATGTGTCTGTTTTTGTGCAACTGTGTCAGAATTGGAATACACAGTTATTAAGGGGAAGGCCTGCCACTCATGTGTCTCCAGAGGATGAGGAGACCAGACACCATAGAGAGGAGGAGGGAAAGGCAAAAGGCAGGCTTAGAGGAGAAACAGAGAGAAGCCCAGCTAATGAAGGAGAGGAAGGGAGTGGTTAAAGTGTCAAGGCACCCATTGTATTGCAGGGCAGGAGCAGTAAAGACAAGCTAGTGGCCTCCACAACTTTAAGATTGCCATTAAACTCTTGCCTTACTCATGTTTATGGTTGGCTTTGTGTGTCAGAGGAGAAGGGGATTGTAAAGCGGGGCTTTGTCCGTCTGCCATCGATTTATTTCCTTCGTTAGGGTGATGACACTGCCTGCTTATGATGTCCTAGCACAGACTGTAATTACAGAGCACTTCTGTCTTTATTGATGTCACTTTGTTAGTTTAATTACGCTATATTGGGTTTTAGAGTTGCGGCAAGAGCAAAGCTATGATGTAGGGCAAAAATCATCAATGGAACATCCTCTTTTGAAGATGTCGAGTGCAAAGAGTTGGGAGATAATTATTTCATAGAAAGACATTTAAAATAGACCCTGTGCATCGCAACATCTACAAAGGCAAAGAGAAGGTAATCTAAAATTTAATGACTATTTCGTCTGTGTTATGACCAAAGTCAGAGGGAGGAGGCTGCGAATGTGATGAGGGCCTTAATGGAAATGAAACACCTGGGTTCAACCTTGAGAGCGACTGTTTACCCTCCCAGTCCCCAGGTGCTGGGGTTGACTGAGAGGAGCAGAGAACCACTGGTGTGTCTGTGTGAGCAATAGTGTGTATGTGTGTATGGAGTGTATATGAAGGGATGGGACCCATGGGGAAGCAGTGCCATGTCAAGGTGACCCTTCGGTGGAGGAGGAGGGAGAGGCCACCTGCTTGCTGGCGGTGGCAAAATAAGGGTGACAACCATCCACCTGTCTGAGAGCACTCTCATTCCAGACCCCATCTGCCCACCCCCTTTGGGATATCTCCTCCCCAGGGGAACTTGTGACCCTCACTGTCGTCCAGTTGAACAGGCCTCCTGTCCACTGTCAGGAGCCAGCTAAACCTGCCACTGCTCACCTCCGACCAGAGGCCATTCAGGGGCACTGTAATACAATGCAATACATAGGGGGCTCCGGAGCAGCTGCCAGTGGTTTTATTCTGCTTCTGGTTTCCTGGTTTCAAAGTGATACAGATCCCTCGGCCTTCTGTGTGAGACTGCGCTATACGTCTTCTAGAGCTAAGTCATCACACGTAGCCAACAGGAAAAGACCTTTATTTGGCCACTTTTTCCTGCTCTACAATGTTCTTCAAGCTGAAAACTCATCATTGTGTTCTGTAGTACAGATAATCACTGGCCAACAACAAAGCACTTTGGCAAGTCAAACAATGGTCACATATAGCACACTGTCCATTTATCACCTCGCTCTCTCTCCCACTGTGCATACAGCTGCCCATGTTTCTTCCCACAGTAGAGTGGAACACACACAGAATCACACTCTTTTTACACATCAATCCACCCTATGGATATTGTTCTTTATTCAAGGATGTCTGTCTGACTGCAGTCAGGGGCCACCCCTGTCTCCCCTGGCTACAGACCTGTGGTGTGGACCTAGGGCTGTATTCCATTTTCTCTTCAGGTTTTACCCACATACCTGAGTGGGGTCTATGGAAAAGACCAACCAGACTTCTAAAATGTCTTCTGATCTCTCTCAGTCCTCCAGGGCTGACAGACCTACTGTACTCTCCCTCTCAGCAAAGGGATATCTACTGCAGAAAACTGATACAGGCAAAGATACAGAAAGTATAGAAAGTGTGAAAGAACAAAAAAGTGAACAGCATGAGGGAGGCAGATGATACTTAAGTTAAACAGAAACATTAGCTCTTTGCTCTTTAAAAACGTCTCCCCCAAGAAAAGAAAAACACTGGCTTGCTAGAAAATCATATGCTCACGGTAAAGCAAATGCAATTTAGAGAAGGTTGCAAATAGGTTTGTAATTGAGGCAAGGTGGGGCTTAGAACAGCATCTAGGAGCTGGATTTCTCTCATCTCATCTGCAGACCTCACTGCATGTTCTGCATGATTACCTATTGACTCATAGTGTATTGGCGTTACCTCGGCTGCTTTGTTGGAAATAGACACAATGATATCTCTACTATGGCGGATGTCACAATGAGAAGCTGATTAAGTGCCCTGCTGCTTCTCTGGAGTCTTCTCCTGCAAAGATTTCCTCAGTGGGAAAAAAATTGAGAAAGACACGAGAATCCCTGCAGAGACATAAGCAAGATGCTGTGGGACAAAGTCCTCCAAGAGAGTACCAAAATAATAAATAAAAATAATTTAAAAAATAATAACGCCTACTGCTTGTTACATTTCTACACCATGGAAAACCTCCCCTATCTGTCAGGACAATTGCTTCCTTCACTCTGTTTACAAAACCGGATCTCAAAGCTCGCGACGTAATAAAACAATCCGACTGATCCCGAGCTCAGGATCCATATTTAGTCTGACAGTACAAATCCATTTCTCTTTCCCAAAGTGTTAAAATATTGGCTGGCTGTTGCAGTTACTCTGTTTATGTGATGTGTCTCACGCCCTGCTGGGCACATTTTTGGGGATTCCTAAAAATTATTGTTAGGCAGTGTGGAAAACACAATAGTAACACAATATAACAGCTGTCAATTCGGAGCCAAAACACTCATGGAGGATTGCTGTTTTGCATTTGAGCCCCAACTGTTGTTTCAAACCAAAGCAGCAGCAGATATATAATCTCTAATAAACGCCATTATTGAGTTGAGTTTATAGTGTAGCTCAATTCTTGTATTACCATATGTCTGCAGATCTACAATAGTGATTAAAAAACATAAACTACTCATAAATCTTTGCTTATCACAGGGAGCTAAATTGTCTCTCGCTACAATTGCATTAGTATGTCCTTTGGCTAAAGGCAAGAGACAATGATAGATAGGAACAGGCTTTGCTACAGGAAGGCAGGAGGCGCAGACAGCGGAAGGGACGCTGGGAGACAGAAAATGGCAGAATGTGTAAATACAGAGTAGTGCAAGAAGAACAAAAATGGTTAGAGGAGAGAAATTGGGAGTCTGAACAAGAAAAAAAGAAGGTAAGGGATGGTGAGAGGAGGAGGGCGATGACGAGGAGAGAGAAGGTTGGTCTCATTACTATTAGACCTTCTCTTTCCCTCCAGGCTCAGGTGACCCTGGTTCTCTAGCCCTCTGCCTTGCACACCACTAATCATTTGGTTTTAATCACCGGGATATTCTCCCCCTTTGCCCCTCCCCCCACTCCCCCCTCCCTTCCCTCCGTGCCCTACTGTGCGCCCTAGCCTTTGCCAAGGTCCAGCTAATTTTATTCTAATTGGCCATAGCCTGGGCTGGGACCAATCTGCCTGATTGTCCTTATCCATCCGTCCATCCTGTCTCTGTTCCACTCCTCGTCCTCTCTGTTCTTTTTCGCTCCGTCTCTCTCTCTCTCTCTCGTTGCTGCCTTCAAAACTTCACGCCTGTTTCTTCATCTCGTCACTGCCTCCTCTCTCTGCCTCGTCTCTCTTTCACCTCTAATTTTTCTTTTTACCCATATGCCGCCGAGGCAGCTCCCTCCCACTGTCTTTCATGCCATTCATTGACATCGCACTTGTGCGAATGTTTTCCAATTTCTGTTCTCCCTCTCCTGTTGACCTTACATTCCGCCAGACAAAACAAATAGCCTTGATGTTGTCTGCCAAGAAAAAGCTTCATGCGACTGCCTTGATCCACACACAATGGCATGAAAGAGAAATGTGAAGCTGTTCAATTAGGGTAAACCTGATGGCTGAAACTTGACTTTCTCCCTCTTTTTATGAGGGAGTGAGAGGACATAGACTGTGCGTCAAATGACACCGAAAAAAAAAAATGAAAGTACTGTGTGAACAACAAAGGGTGATGAGACACCCGCTGGCCAAAAAGCACAGAGAATGAAAATGAAACAGATAGTTCAGTGATATAGCCGTCTTCCTCATAGGGTTGTGTGAGCATGGTACACATTGTTACATTCCAGCAAAGTAAAAATGTCTCTTATTTTACTATTTTTAGCAAAAGGGCAGTTTTCAGAGCGGAAACATGACTAATTTAAAGTCTCAAACTCGAAATATTCTACAGTAAGTTTTGCACTAAAATGATTATAGCTGGTAACTTATTGGCTCGTTGACGAATCGAAAAAATGAAAGCAAAAAGTTACTGTACTGGTCATCGCGGCTAACCTTACCAGTCACTCTGCACGCCAAAAAGAAGAAAGGCAGATGGAAATCCTACATTACAATCATACGCTACAAATCCCCTACTTTTCTTTTCTCCTCCGGATCAACAGCTCCAATAAATTTTCATTACACCTGTGTGAAGCGCTTCAAATAGAGCCACAGAAGCAGAAACTAATTACTTTCTAATTTATTGACTAATGGCCACAGCCCTGGGAGACAGCTGCAATTGTTCTAACAGTCCTGCTGCTCCGACTGCACTCAGGTCCACTTTAGATTCATAACCAAAATAATTTATCATTACAAGCACATTAAATTGAACCGTATAGACCATAACAGTGGTAATTTATATCATTTTGTTGTTAGGGATGCTTTTCTCTCCCCTGTCTTGAAAGCATGCAATCTAGGGGATAGGACTCGTCTCCAGGCAGTCGTATGTGGCAGGTTCACTTTGTTCTTCAAAGAACTCTTTGTTTTGCACCTCATTCACCATTTGTTGGACCTTAGGGTAGAAGGGAGACAAAAATAGAATGTGGACCTTTTTTTTTTTTTTTACATTTAGAAAAGAAAAAGCATACGTCCATGTTACGCATCACTAAACACGAGAGCCGAGACCGAGTCAAACAACAGTCATTGCTGCATGTTGCATGTACATAGCATGCATATTACATGAGTAGCACACAACCCCTGCTTCTGACTCTGATTTAGATTCCAGGCTTTCTCAGCCAGTTTTTCATCCAGACAAAATACCATTTTAATAATGAATGAATTTTTAGCGACTGTCCCATAATGCATTTCTTTCTTGATGGGAATGGTGCCTTCCAGGATGTCAATGTCCCTATCAACAAGACACAAATGGTCACCCAGTGGTTTAAACAGCGTGATAACAACATTAGCCATGTGTCAAGGCTTTCTTAATTACTACAGAGGATGCCATTTGTGCATTGATTGGAAGCAAAGCATGAGATAGCATTTTCCGTTAGTGTCATTAAGATGGAAAGCCCATGTGATCGTGCAAATACATTATATAAGCACTGATTAGCGTTGACCTTGCCCTCTAACAGCGGAATGGTCTGAAACAATGCCAGCAAAAACGTCCCAGTATGAAACCAGTTTAGAACAGAATAATAACACACATAAATTAATGAACAGGCTCGCAAATTTAGTACCAGCAATAAATCAGGTCTTATTCAATAGTCAAGACACACTAATTTATGCCCGTGATTGTCTTTTGTTCTACTGTTTTATGTAAAACAACAAATGTCCTCATGGTCTGAGACTTCAGCCAGGTTTCAGCATAAAGACCGCGAGATCTGTTTAAGGAATTTCAGCCTCTCAGCAGCAACAACTGATAAAACCATGTTGATAGTACAAATTTTGTACTGTGAGATGATAAGCTGGAAGCTGACGGTGGTGTGGTCCTGAGGGAGGGCCTGAAAAGGAGAAGTCTGCCTCCCTGGTAGGAAACCTCCATTCACACCTCCCACTGCGTGAACATGCCAACTGCTTGCATTTACACTTCTTGCCTTTCAGTTTTTCAACCTTTAAAAAAGGCACACAAACAGCAAAGTTGTTCAAACTGTAAAATTCAACTGCAGTTTGCCATCTGTAACAACAGTGACACAGGTGACCTTTCTCCTGCAGTTTCACCTGCGGTTATTTAAGCTTGTTTCGCTCATGCAGTGTGCGCCTTTGTTAGAGCCTATTATTTGACTGGAAACTTTAGGAAATAGGTCCTAATGTGATCTGGTTAAAAATCTCCACACAACTCTAAGTGTCCTTAGCAACAATAGTAGTAAAACAACAATGATAATAAAGAAAACAAATATCCAAGCTATTCTGGGATATTTGTTTTATCCTTTTTTTTTTTTTTAATTGGCTCACCAGTCAAATCCATAATCATATACACACACATTACTTGAGGAACACGCATGGGCTCCCAAATACCATTTGCGCTCACTCTATCTGCTCTACTCTTTAGCCATTCAAGCTTTCACAGCCTGATCAATAGAATTCAGCAGGCCACAAACACAGAGGAGAGGGTGTGTGTGGAGGGGTCCACTGGGAGAGACAATAAGGACACTGAGAATAAAACTGAGACCACAGACACACAAACGTAGACACACGCTCACAAGCACACACATACACAACCTGTCCTATATTCCCAAGCCCAGCATTTACGTCAGCATCCTGTTTAAGACACTGGCCACTTAATGGAGCATAGCCAAGGCACTATGTGTATTTGTGTGTGTGTGTGTGTGTGTGTGTGTGTGTGTGTGGGTGTGTGTGTGTGTGTGTGGGTGTAAGTACGTGTATGTGTAAATAATGTTGGGCAGAGAGAGTTTACCTGCTACAACAGAGGCAAGGGAAGGACACACTGCTACAGTGGAACGCACACAAAGTCAAGCACAATAGCCATTAAATCAAAAGCAATCTCTTTGCTCGTGGCAATTTATACACTGAGAGCTCTCACACATGCATGAACATGTACATACACATACACAAAACTGATGAATGCCACTATCAAATACACCGTGAGACTATTAGGTTACTTCAAAACGAAAAAAAAAAAGTGGGAGGAAATGAATGACATTCCAACAGTACATCCTCTCCAAACCTGAACAAAATGTGTCAGCAGTGGGAGTATAAAATCTCTGAATGAGAGTTTTTTGGCATAGGAGATATGGAGAGAAATCAATTTTAGGGCCAAGTATGGTGCCAAGGACGTCCAGAAGGGCATAGCGCTGTTGATCTGTTCATATCAATTTGCTCCTTCCTGCAGACAGAGAATGCCACAGTGTGTAGCGCTGCATCTTTAAGGAATATCGCCGTGATAACGGTGCCATAAAACACATCATTTTACAGTCAAACCATCTCTGTCTCAAATGCACTTGGAGCGGAAGCCATTTTCAAGCAACATAAAGTTTAACATGGCGCTACATCTGCCGAGCCGCTAGCTTCCACAGTACATGGGACTGAGCAATTTAATTAGGGGACATTGTGTAGCGCTGAAATGAGCCCCACCCTCTCTATCCGGACCTAATACCTCCTAAACTTGTGGTCATCTCTGGAAGAGCAGAGTGCATACTAAACTGCGCTATCCGGTGTGCATTCAGATACCAGTCACACCATTGTGACACAAAACTCTTGCACGATTGCAATTATACAGATGAGCAGTTTGTTTATATCAGCCTAGAAGTTTCCATTTCTAAAGAGCACGAGTATGACAGATTTATGCCTTCTTGTGGTCTCTAATGATCTATTATAACACGAGGCTGCTGCTGAATGTAAAGCAAACTATTATTGAGATATTTGTGACGATCCAGTTGTTTTTTCTGTGTGGAATACAGCATTTCGTTTATCTTAAACTGAAATTTTCTACATGAATACGTACCGGAAATGAACCTATTCGAAGGCTAAAGCAATTCAACGGAAAAGAAGGCCAAAACATTTTGAAAATAAAGTGAAATTTTAGATGAGCTGCTTTGATAGTTATTAGTCAACTGAGAAGTGACTTCACCCCTGCAGAGAGAACTTTTTGAATAATGTCTCCCTTGAAAGGTCATAAAGCTAGTGTCCCTCAAAGTTTGCCTGATTTCTAATGGATCCTCCCTCCACTGAGCGTTTCAACTACCTGCGTGAGAAGTGGCCAGACCACTAATGCACCCTGACTCAGACCATATAGATTACAGATCCTCAAGCGCAGAAGTTTGATTTTTGTCTTGACCATCTGAAAGAAGGATCCCAATTTAAATTTAATGGATCAGTGGTAATGGAGGGAATGGTGAGGGACATCGCCACTTACTATTGGGAATTACCATAGTAATCACTGTGATCTGTAGAGCCTTACTAAGAGCCAAATGATCTATATGCACCCTAAGAAAGTAAACATGTTGCATGTCAACACTCTAATGTATAAAGTAAGTATGTGAAAAGATGGCTTCCATATCACTTGTTACCCAAGATGTGTGGGGCACAAAATAGGTTCCCTAAGGGCAGTTCAGACAAGCATGTGAGGCTGTGGGTGAGAGGTGATTGGCCAGATGGAGACACAAAGGCAAAAGTTCAATTAAAAATGTTGAGCAAATCAATTTGTTTGCCTTAATCACTTTGTTAATCTGTTGAAGCATCTACTTTAAAAAAAAAAAAAATCCCGTGTCACATTTTCTGCTGCGATAATGGAGCTGCAGAGAGGGAGGGGCAGTTGCTTGGGTTGAGTGCTTTTTAAATGGCTCACCCTCTGGTTCTAAACACATCGCTCAGTATGTCTTCTCGCCCGTCCCTGAGTCTCTTTTGATGGGGTATGTTGGTAATGAGGGCCTCCTGTAGTGTTGCACTCCGTTCCTCTGTTGGTGCAGAAAAGCGCACCCCCGCCATGCCCTGACATTCTGACAGATAGGAGCCGTGGAAAGCATATGGCCAACGTGGCAATGCCTCCAATGTCCTCCAAACTGTCGTAGGGCTCAGGCATAATGAGTGGTAGAGATGAGACCAAGTCCTACGCATAGGAAACGTTAGTCATCAGATTTTTTTCCCCTCATTTGCCAAGAATCAGCTTGACAACTTGCTTCGCACGAGAGTTGAGAGATCCCATAAATTTGTGACTTTTCAGAGGAAAATCATGTAGTTTAGCATGACACAGCCATATGTAGGCTGACTGCCAGGCATCTGTTTTCTGTTCGACTGGTTCAGTTGCTGGGCTGCTTTTTGCATGGATCAAAACATGGAGTCAAATGGCAGATAATCAGGGTGGAAACAAAGACAGACGTCTCTGACTGAGGCTGAAGTGAGTGATGGTGTGTCGGGCCAGGAAGTGGCCGCTCTCCCTGTCAACTGTCAGTGCCGTTAGTGTCCAGAAGCTGAGGTCCACGGTGACTGGACCTGATTTTAGATAAGGCACCCATCCAGCCATGCCCTCGACATGGCCTCCCCCTGGCCCAGACTACTCTGCCAGTCAGCTTCCCTCCCTCTGTCTGGCCTCTTATCCCAGACCGTCTAGACACTTCCCTGCACGCAATCCCTCACCCCAGCCAACCCGGGCCATTCTTAGCTCTGCTGCATTCTCTCTGCTCAACACTGTGTCACAAAACTGGCTGCTCAAGAGTTGTGAAGGGCTACTGAAAAGGACAGAACAATGCCAGGCAGTTGTCTCTCTTACTTTTATTCAAGCCACTCCCTGTAAGGCTGAGAAACCACTTCTCAGCATTTCAGCATTTGCATTTCACTTCTTCTGCAGGGAACAGCTGATGCTGTAACAATCAAACACATAGCTAAAATTGATCAGAAAAGCCTCAAGAGTTGAATGCACATGTACTGTGACCAATTATAATGAGGTAGCCAGCGCCAATTATTCGACGATGTAGACACGCCTCTGAAAAACAAAAGTAACAAGCAAAAGTGTTTCATCCACTTTTTGGTATGAAGAGAGAATGTGAATGTGAACAATGAGAAAGCTAAGAGGCAATTACAGAGCGGATGGCTTAGAGTACAGACTGATCTGCTGCTAGCAGTGAAACCACCCGAGAGGCTGTGTTCTATAGTTACAACTGTCAGAGAAGCCACAGGGTGTGTGTAAAGGATGAAGACCTTTGCACTCTCATTGTCCAACAGGTGGCGTATACACACCATACATTAATATTAGTCCTAATGAAAAGCCCTTTAACCCTGACTTACTGTAGTAGGTTGCGATGTATCAGCTTTCCTATTCACAAAGCCAGAGCCTCACACCCATGACTGATCTCTATTAAATTACATGGATTAAATCAGAGATCCTTAATTAGGCCCCAATAAAAGTGTCATGTGGCTTTTGAAACCTCTGAGCATGCTATGATTGGATAAAAATGTGAAAACATACTAAATGAAATTGGTTTACCACTGAGTGTGCGCCCCATGACTCTTGAGTGGAGCAGCAAAGCAGGGGGAAATAAAGTGTGGAGAAATAAGTAAGGGAGAGAAGAGAGAGACACAGATGCAGAGAAAGAGCGAGAGGGGAGTCTCAGGGCGAGTCACACCTCTTTGCCTCAGAAAAGCTCTTAAATTCCATGTGTGACCTAGGGGAGAGAGCTCTAAAGAGTCAGCCTAAGATGCCGTGATACAGAATCTGACTGTTGCGCAGCAATGAGCTAATGCTACAAGCCACAGCGAGACGCGCCACATGCATGGAACACAGCTTCTGAAGACCAGACAATCAGTGCATGCATATGGTTTATTATATGTGCATACAGAGTGCAAACCTACATGTACTCGCTTATAAACACTTCAGAAAACACATGTGGGACTTGATTCTCTTTAAAAAATTAGAGCGTAATGTTTCCCTGCTCCTCTGGACCCTTGCATTGCCTAGTGTCAGGATGGCCAGAAGCTTTTAAGTGCTTTAAACCCATAATAACCTTAATGCTTTGTCTCCCCCCCGTGAGCTTTGTGTTTGTTCGCGAGAAAATGAAATGCGATCGAAATAGAAGCAAAGATGGGGACGTTCAGACATTTTGGGGGTTGCTGGGGATTTGCTGTCTGTAAAGGCATTAAAAAGGGAACAAAGAATAAACAGACTCCAAGGATGTGTTATGTGGTGACAGGGAAAGTCTGAGAAAGGCTGGGATAAAACTGTGAACACATACAGGAACACAGCACACATTGGGCTTCTTATTTTGCCCTCTTCTCCTCTTGCACATTGGCTTGTTATGTTGTTTGTGATGTTTCTATTTTTGAGAACACGAGATTGGGGAAAAAAAAAAATCCAGATGCACTGTCACAATGCATGGCAGGGAATGGTAAGCACACAAACAAAAAACAAAAAAAACAGCCCCCAACCACCTTCCCACTCGCCGCTAATCCTCTCATCCCCAAATTATGGGTGCAGTCACCCCTTATTCACTTCTTGAGGGAGGGAGGGAGAAAGGCTGCAAGGGCTCTAGCTGTGAACAGACCACCCTATCTTCCCCTCAAAATGAGTCTTCTGCCAGAAGACACCAGAACGGTAGGTGGTACTCTCTCACTATTACATTTCACTTTTATCTCACTTCCCCTTTGCCTCTCCAACCTCCTTTCATTTCTGCTCTTTCACTCTTCTTCTTCTACTGTAAACCGCCTAAGGTGATTATGGATTGCCATCGTGGTGGGTGGGGAAGGAGAATCCCTGTCTTTGTTTCCTTAAAATAGGTTTATTATTGCCCGATACAGTCGAGAACCTCGGTGAGATTGTTAACACTGCGGTTAAACCTTGTAGGCTGCATCAATCGCAGCGAGTCTGCACATCAGCAGGATACACAGGGAATCAAACCCATTCGCCGGGGAATCATAAAGCTGACTAATAAACTCATATTGAATATCTTTTAATCAAATACACAGTTATTCAACTGAACAGAACTCTATACCGCGGGCCTCTGAAGAAGAGGCCAGGAAGGAGCCGGTGACTGGTGGCTGGCTGCGTTTTTGTCTGAACACTGTTGCTCTGTTTGGAGGTCTGCATTGGAGCAGGGCCTTGCCAACCATTACAGCATCACTCCATTTTCCTGTCTGGCTTTCTTTCTGTCTGTCTCTTTCCTGCTCTCTTTGAGTGTGTCTATGCTATACGTCTGTCTCTCACACTCTCTCTTTCAGGCACAAAACCAAGGTGCACATTAGGTGCTGGTGCTGCACATTTGATGCTTGGCTGTCACTGTATCATTGTCTAGTGACATAAAGCGCAGTAAAGCACTGAGCAGTGATGAAGTGGAGGTGTTTTAAACCTGCGTTCGCTGGCACATTTCTTGCCTTTCAACCAATGTCATTTGGAGAGTGTTATTATCCCCACTGTGAAAGTAGCCAATCCACACCCAAAATATTGAAGAGAAAGAAAGAGAGAGCGCTTCTTCCACGTCAGTACTTGCTCCATTATTCCGCTGGAGGCTTGATTAGACAGAGGGGGTAATTTACGAGCCACTTCATTGCCAATTCAACGGGCACATCACCTGTAAATAATTGAAACCCTTCATGTCCATTCCGACATAATCATATCGCTATCATGCTAATGTATCCAGCAGTGCTTTCCTTTGGGTCAGGCGCGGGACTGCTTTAAATCTCGGCTGACCTGTCTCTATAACTCTCCGGAGCACGGCACCAACCTCTAGGAAACTGGGGGGGAAAAAAATGAGGATGATTGATTACAGCGAGGAATGATGAAAAATTAAAAAAAAAAAAAAAAAATAAAATAATAAAAGAAATATTTAAAAACCCAGTA
>VOQJ01021524.1:18598-47711 GCA_015052665.1 Apistogramma diplotaenia | reverse complement strand
AGCAAAAGTTGTCTTGTCCGTAATTTCAACTGTAGCAGCGGAGCGGGGTTTAACACGTCTTTCTACGCGGCTGCCATAACCGGAAGTCCCCCAAGCTTGTTTTTAATATAAAAATCTTAATGTTATTTCTAGTTGAGTCAGTGCAAAGAAGGAATGAGGAGGATGGAGAGGACGGAGAGACCGTGCAAGAGCAGGAAGAACGAGGTAAGCAGACAGTGAAGTTTAATGGAAAAACAACAGTTTCATTTAACAGGATTCATTGCACTCTAAACACAAACTGGTGTAGCTGATTCCCTGTGAGTGAAAATGTACAATTTAATTAACAATGCCTGTGATCTTTTTCAGTCTCTGCAGAAACACGGACAGACGCATCAACAAACAGTCTGCCGGCTAATCAGAAGCCCCTTGTAATTCAGCCTGATACGAGTAACTCTGCTTCTGGGGAGAAGGTGAAGTTTGTTTGTCCGGTGATCCTTAAACTTGAGTCGCCAGCACCCAAACTTGATACATCAGAGAAGCCCGCTCAGGCCGAGCCTCAGCAGGCCTGTGTCAGCACAGCCAAGGGCACTGCCTACAGTCCATCCCCATCTGATGGAGCTGCGACTCCCGCACAGAACGGGGTGTGGGAATGGGTCCACTCGCAGAAGGAAACAAAGAACCATCTCCAGATGAAACTGAAACTCACCTCTCCAGATCCAAAGCTGCTGCGTCCCTGTGCCGTACAGCTGGTAAATCTTCTCACCATACCTGAATCAGAGATATCGAGTCAGGGTGTCGCTGCCAAAGTTCACAGCACTGACCACAACAATGGTTGGCCCGTGCCCAAAGATCTCCGCCACCATCAAGGTCTTCACACCGGCCATCGCCTCTGCTGCTTCACCAGATGTGGAAATGATATTTGGCGCCTCCAAACGGTCGTCAGCCGCTCTCACGATGGCTACTCCTGCAGTATCTGTGGGAAAGCATTCAACCGGAGGAAGGTCCTCCGGCGACACAAGCGCTTCCACACCGGAGAAAAACCTTACTCGTGCTCCGTGTGCTCTAAGACGTTCGCCCTAAGAAAGAGCCTCCGCCGCCACGCCAGGTTCCACACGGGAGAGAGGCCGCACACCTGCTCGCAGTGCGGTAAGAGCTTTCGTCTGCGAGACAACCTGAAAGCACACTTGAGGTTTCACACCGGAGAGAAGCCTTTTGGCTGCCCCACGTGCGGCAAGACATTCCGGATCCCGAGGAATCTGGAGAAGCACAAACTGAGCCAGTGTGAATTCTTTGTTCCTTCGTTCAGAACGATCGCTGGCTTTAAGCTGTAAGAACAGCTGTCGGGGGCAGGTCGCTGTGGTCGCACGCATGTCTACCTCAGACTGAAAACGCTAAATCTCTATTAGCAGAAGCTTAGATAAGAGAGAAGTCATAAGAGAGGCAAACTGTTACGTTGCTTCCTGATTTTGGAAACTTGTACTACTGATGTTTTTAGTCTAATTTTGTCTGTCATATTTTAACTTTTTGTGATTGTGGATCATTTATGGGGCTGAGAGAGTGGCAGAGTACAACTAAACCTGTTGTTGCATTAAACCCACCCACCTTTGCACAGTTAACCAGCTCACAAGTGTGAGTCCTCTGGTGCTCCCTGGAGATTTGTGTTACAGATGGCTTGTAACACCATTAATGGGTAGATCTAAGATATGTGGAGCTTCTCTGTTTTAGGGAAACCACAGCTCTCCACCTGCCAGCATTTCCTGTTAAAGTACTTTTATAGATTTGTTTTTGAAGTCTGTGTATCGTTTTTTTTGTTTTACTTAACACTCATTTCACTTATTTTTTAGCTTTGTAGCATGCTACTATTATTTAGCATCTGTAGTCTCGTCTTCATTTGTAAGAGCCTTTTTTTAAAACTACATGTATGTTCAGCATTGACTGACGTGTCTTTTTCAGTCTTTTTAATGATGTTTGCAGATAAACACTTCTGTATCAATAAAAAAAATTTTTTGTGTGTGCACATCTAAGCTATGATAACACTGCCTTTGAAATAAAACACCATTTATAAATCTAAGTTGCTACAAATGGCTAATACAGTGCTGATTTCTTATTGTTTTGCTTATTTGTGACACTTGCATGTTTCAGATTGTCGTATATTAATTTTAAGTAAATACAAAATGCAGTTTTTAATTGTTGATTTCATTTATTAGGGGGAAAAGTTATGCAAACCTGTTGTCCCTGTGTGAAAGAGTAATGACTCAAACTTGCCAAAAAGTTCAGTCTTTATTTCATCAGTCCACAGAATATTTTCCCAAAAATCGTGGGGATCATCAAGATTTTTATTTTATTTATTTTTAGCAAAGGTGAGACAAACCTTTATGTTTAGGTCAGCAGTGGTTTTCTCCTCAGAGCTCTCCCATGGATGCCATTTTTGCCCAGGTTCTTTCTTATTGTTGAATCAGGAACTCTGACCCTAACTGAGCCAAGTGAGGCCTGCAGTTCTGCAGATGTTCTGGGTTCTTCTGTAACCTCGTGGATGAGTCGAAGCGCTCTTGGAGTAATGTTGGTAGGCCGGCCACTGACTTTGTTTCTCAGCTGCTTTTTGAGTTTTTTTTATGACATTTATGTGTTGCGTTTTGAGAATCAGGGAGCAATAGCTGGTAAAATTGAACTCAACTTTCCAAACAATGTGTTTAATTAAAGTCATCATAAGTCATCAGTTAAAAGCCTCTGTAATCTGTGGGTTTAAGCGTGCTCTAAAGCTGTAAACATTTAATTGACATTTAAAATCAGCAACGACGCTCCTCATTTAAAGACTACGCTGACGCAACCGGATACACGAAAGAACCTTCCTCTCAGGCCCCGCCCACCCGGAAGCATAAATATTAACTTTGCAGCGCTTTCACTTTCAGCAATGTGTGTGTACCGAAGACAGGAAACGAATAATACTGACAGCCATCCTACATATTCTGTTAGCAAGGTCGGAATTAAAACAGCTTCTACTGTGTGTCTTTGTGCTGACAAACGCACAAAACAAACGAAACAAGAAGTGTTCAGAAAAGGCAGCGCTATGGGGCTGAGACAGCTCTGCGTGTAACTCCTTCTGCTCTGCTTTTCCCCCGATCGTTGGCTCCCTTTTTTCAAAGAAGAGGAATTAAGGATGGAAGATGCGGAGCAATCACGGATGGAAGAAATGCTCATGTGCCCAGTGTGCCAGGACATCTTCAAGGATCCTCGGCAGCTGCCCTGTGGACACAGCATGTGCAAGAGCTGCCTGGAGGGCCTGATGGGTCACTCCTCAGACGTCCCCTTCAAGTGTCCAGACTGCAGGGCGGATTTTGGGCAGGTTGTCACTGTACAGAAGAGCTACGCGTTGGCCAGCATTGCAGAGGACTTCAGGCTGAGCAGGAGGACCAGGGTACCCACCAGAAGCACTGTTTAAACCTCAGATCTGTCTGTTACTCTTAAAACAAATAAACAATGTGCGCGACTACAGCACATCATCCTTCACATGTCACTTTCTGAATTTTCTCCCCAGGAAAAGCAGACAAAATGTGTGTACTGCGACTACTGCCCAGAGAAAAACGTCTTGGCCGTTAAAACGTGTACAAAGTGTGAGGTGTCGCTGTGCGGAGAGCACGTCAGGGACCACCAGGAGCTGCAGGTCTTCACTGGACACCCTCTGGTGGCACCGCTGAGTGACCTCGCAGAGAGGAAATGCCCGCAGCATGAGGATGAGGTGCTGAGGTACTTCTGTAAGTCGTCCAGACGCTACATCTGCAGCATCTGCGCACTGGAGGGCAAGCAGCTTAACGCGGCCACTGAGGCCTCCACTGTCCTACGGAGACAGCTGACTGTGAGCTTGATAACTTTCTTTGACTCCATATTACACAATTAGAGCAATTTTATGTCAATAAGAAAACACAAGGTTTGTCTAACAAAGGAAGGAAGCTGCAGTTTCAGTTGGTAGCAGAGAATTGTGCTCCTCACACTTTATTCATTCTTAAAATTTACCGGCAAGCACTCTAGGGTCAGGATCATGTCAATATTGAAACATCCAGAAAGCTAAAGTGAATGTTTCATTCATTTGAATGGTAACAGCATCATATAAAAATATTAATTTAACTTGTGGCTAAAACAATAAAAGACCTCCTGTGGAGGTGATTTAAGGTCATTCTGTGTATGCATTCAACAGGAATACATGGATCAGCACTTCAAAATGCTCATGGAGCAAATTACAGAATCGAGCAACACCGTGAGAAGTCTGCAAGAAGACGTACTTCATACCGTGAGCCTCGTTTCCTGACATCTAAATTTCTCGTTCCGAGGTGCTTCCAGTTTGTCTCGATGGCTAACATCGATTTTCCTAAACCCAGAAACAGAAAGTGAACCCTGCTAGCTCAGTCAACGGCGTCACAGTGGTCCTGCTCTTTCTTTGGTTCATAGTTCTCTATTACGGTAAGAGAACCCCAAGCCCTGTGTTCTTGTGTTCTTCTTGTGTCTACGTGTAAACTCACTGGCATCTGCCTTTTTCTTTCAACCAGCCTACAACTTCTCTGTGGAGAACCAGACGCTAACAGAAGCACTGGATGAACAGCAGAGCCGCGTGCACAACATCTATTCCACCATCGCAGGTAAGGAGAGCTCGAGTCTGCACGGGTGTGCTTTTTCTACCCAAATTTGAGCCGGCACACCGGGCTTTTCTGAGAACTTAATCAGGCACCACATTAAACCACTAAAACAAAATTTTCTGTTCATCTTAATCAAAAAATGTAATTTTAAGCTGTAATTGCTGAGCTAAATAACATTTTTGTATCCCTGCATAGAAAGTTTGGTTCATCATCCCATGAAAAGCCGCAAACCCAAAGAAACAGATGATCAAGGTACGGTGTCAGTGTAATATGGTTTAATACTCATCAGTATCACAGTAAGAACTCATAAGCTAGTTTAAAGAACCCAGAGAAAGATTTGTGTCCTCCCGGGCTCAAACTATGGAGTCACTGTTCAAAGAAAAAAAAATCTTTCACTTCCTCGTTTCTTTTGCAGAATGTAAATACGTTTAGCTTGCATGTTTCTCAGGCTTTGACTCTGCGCTTTTGGAGACCCAGAAGGGTCAGGATTAGGAGAAACAAACAGTGGGATAGTGATTTAAAGGCCAATCACAACATTTACTGAAAAACAAACAAGATTAAGAACAATGAAGAAAAAGAGCAATTTGTCGCCTTACCAATTGTTATCCAGCTTCAGTTAAAATAATAATAAAAAGGTAAAATAGTTGCTTTAAAACCTTACAATCCAAAGAGCAATTGACTTTGAAAACTGAGGTAGCATCAAAACAGGGTATGTAAACCTGCCGAAAAGTCAAGACTGAAGAGATTAAAATGATGTGTCTCTGTCAGGAGCTCTCGTTTTGGACCTCGACACGGTCAATCACATCCTTGGAGTCTCCACTGACCTCAGAACAGCTGAGAGGGTGAAAGCCAGGCTGGACTATCCCAGCACCAGCAGCCGTTTCGATGAAGCCCCGCAGGTCCTCTCCACCCGGTGCTTCTCCTCCGGTGTCCATGTCTGGGAGGTGGAGGCTGAGGGGCACTGGGACATCGCTGTATCCTACAAGAGCATCCAACGAAAGTGCAAGGAAAGCTGCGCCTTCGGAAACAACACGGAGTCCTGGAGTCTGGTGCACAAAGGCAAAGGGAACCTGTTTGCCTACCACAATAAAATAAAAACTGCTCTCTCTAGAACCCTGCCGAGCAGCCGAATAGCAGTGGTGGTTAACTTTGAGGAGGGCAGCATCTCATTCGGCGCTGTAGACTCCTCCGTTACACAGCTGCACCAGTTCAAGGTTGAACTGACTCAGCCAGTGTGTCTGGGTTTGGGGCTTCATCACGTGGATCCACCCAGCCGAGCCTCTATTGTCAAAGCCTCCTGACGGACACTGCACACTGTCACAGTACTGAGACGACACTGGATCCACACTGCCTCCAGTTCAGTGGTTTGAACCAAAGACATGGTGTCTCAAAGGGGCAAAGCCAAATCACACCTCAGGAATATATTTTTATGTTATGAGTCGTTATATGACATGTGAAGCATGTTTAAATAACTCTGGTTTTAATAGTTTTAATATAAATGTAATCTCATCACTGGCCTTGATTAGCTTCCAGATATACGATTTGGAAATATTTTAACAAATGGAAATTCATTCTGCCGTATCCGAGACAAATATGCTCCTTAAATAGTATCATTGTAATATATTTACAAATTCACAAAGTTCTAGCAAAAAGACGTGTTACAGTCACTCGCAGTGCAGGCATGAACTATTGAATTTAGTGCCTTTAAATGCAGCAACTCAAGACATTTCCTTTACCACTAATGAGGCTTGCATGTAATTTTAGGAGAGCCCTCTTCAGGACTCTGACCTGGGAAAAAAGTGTTTTTTTCCTATTGTTGATTTGGTTGTGTGCTTTAGTTCATTGCCTTATTGCATCACCCTGTCTCTATTAATCTTCAGACTGAGCTGCTGCTCATCTCTTCGCTGTCCTGTTGCAGAATTGACAGCTTCTTATAGAATTGCTAAAAATCATCAGGATGGAAACAGTTTTGATCGCAGTTTTCCTTTGTTTTGTCAGGTGGTGTCAGACCGACTCATGTCCTTAACTCACGTTTAGCACGACTAAATGTATGGAGTGAACAGTTTTGAAGCTTTTCTTGGGCTGAGTGAACTAAGAACAAGCTGAGCTTGTAACTTTTTTATATGCCCGGGCAGTTTTGTTAGCACAAGCAGATTAGAGCGATAAGTCAATAAGTTGACTTTGCCAATATTAACCACCATAAGCCAAGCTCTGACCACACATTGAAGGCAACGATGGCAAAACCTGCACGACTGTATTGAGGTTTCTTCTTCTGTAGGGATCGTCACAGTGTAGCATCCTCCTCTGTCACACAAACCCTCTGCATGTCCTTCACATCCATGAACCTCTGTGGTCTTCCTCTTTTCCTGCCTGGCAGTCATGGTGTGTAATTTCCCAAAAGAATGATTATTTTTTTTAATAAAAAGTTATAAGCCAGCATAAGTGGACATATGAATATAAACATGAGTCTGAGCATTTTTGCTCATTTATTAAGAAAACATAAAGGTTGAGCATTCTTGAACTGTTGATATTTTTGGAGAAAAAAAAGGCAATAATGAGCCAGCAAGGCCACCATCCTCAGTACAAAACAGCTTATACAGTGATACAAACATTTTCTGCAAACAAAACAAGAACTGGTTCAGTTACAGGTCGTCTGTCTTGATACAAAAGGAATCAAACACTTAAAAATGTCAAACTATGGATTTTTAAACCTCGATGTAGAAAATCAGTCATTGAGCACCAAACAGAATCCTTTGTCCTCTTTTGGCCTTCAACACCTTGTAGTAAACAACTATAAACTAATAGAATATCATCATCTCAAAGTTCTCTAGCTGCCTGAATGCCCCCTGATGCCTCACTAAAAATGGTATACACACTCAAACATATTAATGCACATTTATCTACACTGCATTCATGCCTGTTGTAACAAGGTCAGCAATACTATGCTTTGCTGTTACAGCTATATTTACTGTCCTGAAACATCTGTCAGACCTATGATTCCTGTACAAACCGGTGCCAATTATGACT
This sequence comes from Apistogramma diplotaenia, assembly GCA_015052665.1. Classification (NCBI taxonomy): domain Eukaryota; kingdom Metazoa; phylum Chordata; class Actinopteri; order Cichliformes; family Cichlidae; genus Apistogramma; species Apistogramma diplotaenia. Next base: position 40,077 of record VOQJ01021524.1, on the reverse strand, counting down.
ATCTGTTGTGAAATGCATTTCTGTACTGCACCAGCTCTACATCCACCCTACGGCTATTAACACTTGTTCCTCGCGAAAATTAAGAAGCTTGTTGATGTGACAGAGCAACAGCTGCTCTGTTACTTCACTGTTCCCATGTTCTGGTTCCTTATGGAGCACCACGCCTTAAATACATCCCTGAAAGACAGAAAACATCACGTGAAGAAAGGTTCTCTTTGGTTCCCTGAAAACAAAACAGAAATTCAGGTGTCAAACCTCCACACACCTGCAGTGAGTGGCCACGCATTCATTACTGCAGTATTCTTTGTCCCAGTCTTCACTCTCTACCGCTGGGTTGTTGCAGCCTGCCCTTACGCACACGGTCTTCACTGCAGTGGCATCACGGGACCCTGTCACCTCCATCTCCTCCTGAGAGAGAGAAAAAAAAAAAGGATAAAAGATTCATATCAACACATTGTACACAGATCTTTGCCACATCTATAGTTTTCTCTGCTGTGACACGTTAAAGGCAGAAGTGAGAGTAAAATATTCCTACATAAACACTGGTGGTCTTTATTCACAGGGGACAGGAGGTCTTTGGTGTCAAAGTCGGCAAAATCACTGCCCAAGTCTTAATGCTACTTAAATAGGGCGCCTTTGACAGCATCTGTACACACACACACTCTTTGCATTTTTTATGAGCACATCTGAAGCTCTGATGTCTCCTCTTGGATTTTCCTGCATCATCTCACTGATTCACACTCCCGGTGACAGGCACAGCCAATCTCTTCAGGATATCATCTAAGGCAGCAAATAATATGTGGAACATGTTTCTGGCCCTCCTTTTCTCGTGTTTCCCACACACGAGCTGACCGGCTCGCTGTTCGAGCGGCACCTAAACTCTTCCAGCTGCCCTTCAGAAAGTCTGTCCCTGCTGTCCGCCCTTCTGGACTTGTGTTCTGCTCGAGAGCCAGTTTGAATGGCCAGTTAGAAGGATTGAATTCAACTGTAAATTAGTTACATTATTTGTTCACGTCCTTAATTAAATCAAGACAAATTAGACGAGTGCATTAACAACTGTAAACGAGGATGACCACTAAGCTTACGGAAACTTCAGAAGAACCTGGTTTACCTCTTCTGACGGCAGCACTTCTGTAACATCATCATCGTCTGGATTGCCTGATGTCTCAGCAGAATCCTCCACCTGCAGCACTGACACGACAGGTGCAGCCTGGGCAGATGTGGCTGCAGCAGACGAGCCGGCTGCTGTACTGGGGACAATAATTGGCAGGGCCTCTTTGCCCTGAATGGGGGCGGGAACTATTTTTATTTGAAGTGGAGGAGGGGGCGTAGCTGTGACGGACACAGGGTGGCCTGGTGTTCCCTCCCGGGGTTTAGCCTGTAAGGGTGGAGGCGCTGGTGCCATCTGCTGGAGCCGAGGCGGAGGCGGCGCATTCTGCATCTGTTGCAATGGAGGCGGCTGACGTGAGGCGGCCGACACCACGAGGGTAGGCTGCAAGGCACGGACCCCTCCAGGCAACACGGTCACCAACTGCCCCCCTCCCTGCAAAATGTGCTTGGGGATTATGATCTTGGTGATGGTCTGGGTGGGGGCGACTGAAGGTGCTGGAGTAGAAGCTTTGTTTGCCCCTGTGCGGGAACGTGTGGTCACCTCTGGAACGTCCAGGATGATGTTGGAGGCACAAATGTTAGTAATGGTGTTTTCTTCCATGTTGCTGCTTGCCACACGGGCAACCTGGTGACCGACAGAGGGAAGGGGGGCAGGGGTCGGATTAACCACAGGTGGAGGTGGTGAAGGGGCGGTTTCCATGTCCTCAGCAGCAGGCTGGAACGAGGCCAAATTTAATAAATTAGAAAAGTGAGTTGAAAGAAGCACAGCAATCAGCTGGATTTCCCTCAGAGGACAACATGATGATACCTGTGAGAGCTGGTTGGCTCTGTAAGCTGCGAGTGCTTTCAAATACTCCTTTTTGGCTGCTTCTGTCTTCCTCTTGTACACCTAAATGGGAAAAAAAAATAAGTTCACTTTTTTTTTAAACATAGATGCAGTTTTTCTAAATGAACTATAATAAATGCTGATAGAGGGACAAAGAGGGATTATACACATTCCTTCTTTGTGCGTCAGTGAAGAAATCACTGGGCACACACCTGTTTCTGTTCATCAGCCAGGCTGTCCCACATGGAGGCCACGATCTTCGACACCTCCCCGAAAGAAGCATTGGGGTTCTGGCCTTTAATCGCTGCCTGGGTGTCTCTGAAGAACAGCGCGTAAGCTGAAACTGGCTTCTGTGGCTCATTGGGGTCTTTCTTCTTCCTTCCTTTCTTTGCACCCGCCACCACACTCGCTGAGGCTAGTGCAGCAGGTTTGCCCCCACCCCTTCGGGACGCAGCAGGGGAGATGGATGATGGAGGAGCCACGTGGGACGCCATGTTGGGGAGGCCGGAGAAAGACATTGGAGAGTCTACCAGCACACTCTTCTGACAAGAGACAGAGACAGTTGGAGAGATGGGAGAGCTTACATTAGCTGAAGGCTCTGAAACACAGCAGTGCCTGTTATATAAACAGTGCTGTTAAAATTATCCTCTGAATCGCTTCTTTCTGTTTTTTCCGTAACTCCTGCTAAACTGCGTCAGATATTCAATGAAATGAAGTGAACGTAAATGTATGTATTAAAGAAAAACTCACTTCACTGATGCCCCCCCCCCCAAAAAAAACTTATGAACCACATTATGCAGCAATAAAAGCAATCCAAAGCTTTCAGAAACTATAAATCAGTGTGACATCACTTGTTGCTGTGTGCAGAATTGCCTTATTGCAGCTACACTGGACACTTTGTGAGCCTGAACTGCTCTTCTCAGGTTGCAGAATAGATATCAGATATGTAATGTTACTACACCATCGTAATAATTTTGCTCAAAGACCACTTTTGCAACTAGATTGCAAAAAGCTTTGCAACTCAAGAGGAAAGAAATAAGTACTAAAGTGCAACCTTTTCTATCCTGAAGAAATGCGCAGCGACAGAGTTCGCTGTCTGAAAGAATCAAACACAAAACTATTTAACCAGGATTTTTTTTTTTTAGAATTGGTAGATAAGTGGAAGAAGATGGGTGGAGAAGGAATGAATGGGTTTGCAGTCTAAAAAATAATCGGGTGGTGTTTTGTTAGGTTTATGCAAAATTTAAAAAATGCTAATTGGTTATGTTTGGGAAAATATTCTTTCCATTACAGCAGACAGAATTTAGAAGGTGAACTTTTCCTGTGCATGATCTTTCTGTAAAGTTGCAAAGCCATGACATCATGAAAAGGTGATTGGTTGAATTTCCAGTGTTGGTCCTGGAGCAAAACAGACCAATGCGCCAAACTGCTTTTGGTATATATGTGAAAGACTGAGAGGCCTAGGCCTGAGAATATCATTGCCGATAATGATGTCCCATTCTTACCTGCATATGACAAGTTACTTTCATGTGAGATTCCGTTTTAAGATACATACAAATAATAGAGTAAATTGGAGGAATCTAGTACAGCACTGTAAAAGTTGGATTACAACTTGTATGCAAGTTTCAGCTCCAATAACAGACTGACTGTGATGGGTGCAATGACTGTACAGGTGTTTCTTCTCACCTTGAAGTCATCCATGTCTTCGTCCTGTAAGGAACCTACTGGGGATGGTGTTGCTGACAGAGGCTGCTTGGGTGCCTCTGAAGGGTGGCCAATATTTTCACCCCCCAGACCGAGTGAAAGCTCCGACTGGTTAATAGTGGTAAGATGACCACTTCTCAAAAGAGCATGACCAATGTCGCAGAGCTGAACATCAATGGTCATGGGGGAAGAACTACTGAAGTGCGAACCACTGGAGTTGCCCAGTTCCTATGGATTACAACAAAAACAAAAGCAAATAAATCTTTAGTGCATTCAACAAACGGTATTCTGTGTGCAGGTCCACAGGTAAGGCTCTCACCAGTGCAGAAGAGCTCAGCAGGGCTCCTCCTCCTGATTGGCCCATTGCCCCAAGGTTTTGCTGCTCCAGGCCTTGAGAGCCAGAGTTGACAAAGGTGGAAGCAAAGGAAGGGTCATTGGCTTCCACTACAAGGTTGCTAACAAGGCTACGGGAACCCGAAGGTCCCCCGGTTCCCTCTGACCCATCTGTTAGCTCGAAGTGGGCCACCGCATCACTGATGCCCAGGGATGGATCTGGATCAAGGGAAATTGGGGGAATCTCGAAAACTTCATCCCCAAGACTTGGAGTATGAAATGTCTGCTGTATGTGAAAAAGGAGACGTTATGAGTTAGTACTTACTGAAGTAACAAAGGCTCAGTACTAAGTTCAACTATATCATCATGCTGCTTCAATGTAACCAGCTCACCTCTGAAGACAAAAACGGGTGCCCCGCTCCGCTGATGGTGAGGTAACTGTCGTTGCCTTCTGAAAACTAAACCAAAACAAAAACACACATCATTAGCTCTAAACTGCTAATGTGGCGGCTGAATAGTTTTAAACAGAGCCCTGATAGACACACCATAGCTTACCTTATTTCCCTGCGAGTATCCTCCATATGCCTGGGGATCCAAAAACTCTGAGTCAACATTTTGAGCACAACCGTCCGACAGCTCAGAGTAAAAATTAAGGTCCATTCTGAAACGATTTAATAGATAAAACTAACACACGCGTTGCTCACTTTGTTTAAAGTTTTTTTTTTTAATCCAACACAAATTTAGAGTAACAACGCGTATGGTAACTAAAGGTGCTAGCCGCTAGCTAGCTAGGCACTAATGACTAGCATCACGTTGATGTTGTATCTTCGTCGTGAAGCCCCGGGGGGTGGCCGAAACTAGGACGGGGGGAGGGGGTGATTCAAGGCTGATGGTAACCAAACAGTCCCATACTACCTAAATATTATATATTATATTCTAGCCCCACAGGCCAGAGTTTACAGGAGGCCTAAAACACACCCATTCATACATCGCAGAGCTGCTGCTGCTAGCGCCACCTCCAAACTGACGGCAGGAAGTAGTGCTGGATTCATGGGCCGTGGGGAAAATGGTAACTGTTGCGTGTAGCGGTACATGTATTTTTTAAAACTTGACAGCTACGAGCGAGTACCACAAGAGCTTGCTACAACTGGCTTTAAACTTTTTAAAAAAATATTATTTTGTCTGCCTAAAGATTTGTTTGCCCAAAAGAAACCAGCCAAATGCCAAATGTTCAAATTCCCATACTTATTTGAAGTCCTCATCCATATGTTCCTCCAGTTATTCAAATAGAAAAATGACATGTCAGGATTATTATGAGGCAGCATTTTGTAGTTAGTTTTAGTGACTGAGTTTAAACGTCATTTCTAAACATCCAATGAACCAGTTCAATAACCAGTTTTCATTTTATTGGCTGGGTTTTAATATTTTATGAGCCCTTTATTTTAAGTCTTTCACTTTCTTTACAATTTTAAATACCTATCCAAACTGAAATCAAATTAGAAAAAAATAATCTAAAAGAATTTGACAGAAATCAATATATGTGAATGTTCATATTCCTATTTTTAGAGACAAAATTGTCTCTTCTAAACACAAAACCTACATTTACTCATCTTTGAGTCTTAGTGCGTGTGAGTGTACGGTTCTGTGGTGGTCTGCTCTAAGGCGGCTGTAAGGTCTAGGAGGTAGAGCAGGTCATCCGCTGATCAGAAGGTTGGTAGTTCAATACCAGTCTGCGTGCCAAAGTGTTGTGTTTATCGGAGCGTGAATGTTAGAAAGCACTAAGTGCTTGCAAGAATAGGGGATTGAAGACATGTTGTATAAAGTGCTTGGGTAGAAAGGTGCTTTGAGAACCAGTCCATTTACTTACAAAAACACGGTGCATATGCTGACACGATGGACGGTAAAAGCTTCTCTAACATGCAGTGAGTGTTAATGAGTCCTGATCCTATTGCAGGGTCAGCAGCAGTGGTTGCACAACATTAACAACTTTAAAGAACCAAAACTGACCACATGTCAGTTTTATTATTTCACTCTAAGGTCTGAGAATGAATTCATCATCGAATTAATCAAACTTGCCTAATTCAAAGTTCTCTCCGGTGGTCTGACTGATCACACTGTAGGGATGGAAAAAATGATTTCTTACCTCCATCATCAACATTTACTGAAGTGCATGATTCTCTTTTTAGCAAAGGATTTCAATTCATTTACCGGTTATTTCTGGGGTTTCCTGTCCCTATTTAAGACTTTCAGCAGGAGTTTCTGCCTTTTATGTTCATCCCAACCCTTAGGATACAGTTGTCCCTAATGACCGAAGCACATCAAGTTCAAGTTGCACTTAATATAGCATTTCGCTTCCTTTCTCATTTTTGCTGTTTTAGTAGATAAATACATACATCGTTATTCTCACACATTCAGCCTCTGAGAATTTGAGACAAAGTAAACCTAACACTAAATACTGGTTTAGTTTAAAATATAGCTTAATAATTGCATAACATCTCAGCTATCATGTTTCACAAAGATGTTTTAGGTCATGATAATTGGGAATATTTGGAGCTCTTATGCCTTATCTGCTGTAGACCGGGCACACCTATTAAACAGCTCAGAGATGTGCACAGACTGCAAACTTCCTCAGTGGTGGAAATCCCAATAATAGACACAGACGTGCTTTCACTGTAGATTGCTGTTATTCATATCACAGATACAGTCAGTTCATAAAACAAGAATAGTAACTCAATGCAATCATCTTTGCACCATAGTACACAATTGACCAGCTCTACATTGTACAATACACCCATCCTCCTATTACTGCTTCAGTAACTAATAACGCCACTTTCCCCTCTCCCTCCCTCTCTACCCCAAACCCTCCCATAGAGTGAAAACACTAACAGTACATCCATAAACTGGATCCCCCTTTTAGTTCACAGACTCGCCTGGACAGAACGAGATCCAGAGGAGATTGTGGGATCTGGCTCTGTTCAGTACACATGTCCAGTTTCGTGTAGCGCTAGCGGACCAGCTTTGAGGTTCTTAGATAAGAAAAGTGTATCTGTACAGCAAGGGTCCCCTTTTGGTCACGATTGGGAATGTGATGGGAATTCATAGGTTTCAGAGGAAGAGGATGAGAATGACCAGTCGACAAGTAAAAGCTCAGCTTTTTGCCAGAGGTTAGAGAGGAAGATTGAGGAGAATACGGATTGGACACGATGTGATGGGGGGAAATAAAAACAACTAAAAACAAAACAAAAACCAGATGGGTGCAAATCTGCTCCTCACATGGGAAAAGATCCTATGTAAAACAAATGAATAGAAGTAGCAACAAAAAACCCCAAACACATTAATCCATAATTTGATACATAATGGTAAAAATAAATGATTAGGAATAACATGATTTCTTTTGGAGAAGGGGACTAAGTCAGATGTGTTTGGAGAGGAGGGTTCAGTCAATCCTCTGAGCTTGATGAGGAGTCAGAGTCCTTCTGTGCTATGATAACATCGTCCAATAGCGCTTCCTGATCCGAGCTGTCATAGTCCCCTTGGGAAAGGCTGTCTCCACCCTCCATTTTAACATCAAAGTCCGGACTGGTGAGGAAGTGGTGAGAGGACTCCAGGTCCTCCTCATCCATCATGTAGGCTCCATCCGACACCAGAGTCTCCTCTTCAACTCCATCCAAGTTGGGGTCCTCGGGGATAGGCTCTGGAGTGTGGTGATGATGGTGGTGGTGGTGGTGATGGTGGTGGTGGTGATGATGACGGCGGCGGCTTTTTTTCGGGATCTCTGAGTGCTCAGTTAGCAGTCGGTGAAATAGCGTCTCCGGCAAAAAGCCCTGCGAGAAAAAGCAAATAATCAATGTCATTTAAATAACTGCAAATAATTCATGTTGGAGAGGTGACAAACGTCAGAGTGAAAATTATCTGCTGAAAGTTGTGCACACGTTATTTTTGTGGTCAGCTTTATTGCATTTAAAGCGGTTTTCTTCTCAAGCAAGATTTGTGGGGGAAGAAGGTTCACACTCAAATCCACATTCAGGTATTTTTGCCTTTTCGTTTTACCTCTATCATATTAAATATATAGATAACTATGTATCCAACAGATCATCTGTTGAGACATATTTCTAGTGAAACTGGAACAAAACAACTTCTCTCTAAATTTCTCCTTTGCTCAGTCTGGGCGGTCCAGATTCATCCAAAAACAGCTGCCACTCGCCAAGACCTCAAGATATCAATGTCTGACCAAGAATTTCACCCTTATATCACATTCGTTCTTTGCCCACTTTCCAGCATCACACTAATATGACTCATTAATAAATGGATCCGTCTACCAAAGATGAATACCAAATATCAGAATTCTGACTAAAAATGTAATCTAAAGCTAAACTTCACAGAAAAGTCGTGTAAAATGATCGTATCTTTAATACGTACAGAGTTTCGGACTGTTTCGGACCACTCAGGTGCTACAGCGTTGTCAGGATTCTCCTCCAGATATTCCCTCAGGTCTTGCAACATTGGACAGAAAGCAGCTCCAACCTACACAGAAACATTTGAATGCTTGTTAGCCAGAGACGGAACGGAGCCAACAGCTCTACTCGACTAGACTTGTGTGCAACTGCACCCCACCTTCTTTCCTGTCCTCATGTTGATGAGTTTGACCTTCTCATTGCCTGTGATAGCTTTATCGGCCCTCCTCCTCCTCTTCCTCTTGCTCCTGTTGACAAGAAGCTGAGGAAACCAGATAAGGTGTGGTAAAGCAGAAATGTAGTTCAGTAACTGTCACCAGGGTTTGATTATGAGCTGACACTTGATGACCTGTTGGTCCTATTGGAGTCGTGAATTTACCTCCAACATGTCTCCCTCCACCTCGTAATCTGGGTTCTCCTTCAGCCACGTGGGAGGGTCCCTGCGACGAGGTGTCCGCTCCAATGGATCATGGAATCCATCCATGTCAGACAGCTAAAAGAAAGAAACGGGTATGATGAAAAGGTTAGCAAGTGATATCAAATGCAGCTTTGTTTTGACATCAAACACCTCTGTTGTAGAGGAACACATGGAAACATGACTCTTGTACCTCTTGGTCCTTGCGCTTCTTGCGGCCACTGGCTTCTCCCCCCGACCCATTAGGCATCAAGGCCTGCTTGGAGAAAGTGAGCTTCAGGCCCTCCTCCTGGCAGAGAGAGGAGGAGGTTTATAAGTTAGCCATAAATCACATATCCCGGTTGTTAATATTTACAGACCTGCATCAAAAGCCCACAGACTCCTCCTGCCTGCCCATCCTCACAACAATACTCAGTTTCCTCGGCCATATTCTCACCTTGAGAAGTTTTACAGTAAATTCTCCATCTTCTCCATCTGCCCCTGGGACACCAGGCATGACGGGCGGTTTACGTATCACCCTTGTGTAAGCCATCTCATCTCCCACCAGCTCTGAGCTTGGGTTGAGCTGAGCTTCAGACACGTAGCGCCGGCCCGAGGGCCACTGACCAGTCAGGACAAGTGTGCACAAACTGTCCAGGCGGTTGATCAACACACGGTCCTGAGACAAACAAATTAATAATCCCATAAGTGAGTGTTTCACAGGGAGAAACCTCCACATAGTGTTGTAGTTTCACACATACTTATGGTGGATATAAATTACCTTGGGCCAGTCAACTCTGAGGGGATCAGGAGGTGGAATGCCATCCTGAGACGGAGTCATGGAGAGCAAACTATTATCTTCATCCACATCACACACCTTCATTCCTGTATAGAAGGCAAAAAAGGGGACATTAAAAAAATAGCTGGTTTTCAACTTCTGCCCCGACTGAGCATTTATTATGTTAACAGCTCACCTCCTTCGACCTCGGCCTCACTCTCTCCGCTGTCATCACTGCTACTCGATCGATCTGAGGACGACGAGCCGGAATCAGAGTCTGAATCCGACTCAGACCCTCCCTCGCCCTTCCTCCCTCCTTCTGGTCGCTCTCTCCGAACCTTGCTCCTCTTGAAGCTCCAGCCCTGACCTTGCATTTTGCCGTCATGGTGAGTCAAGGGCATATTCTGCAAGTCAGCACCGATTTCACCAGCAAGCAAGCCAATGTTCTCATCAGGGCCCTCCTCCTTAACCTCAAGCAAGTCCTCCTCAGTCTTGGGCTGACTGAATGTCATGATGGGTGGTGCCTGGGGTGGGGGCGGTGGTGGTGGCGGCAGAGGGGGGCGGGCCTGCTGGTTCTGGATGAACTCGTTGCGGGCCTGACTGAAAGTGAATTGTGGGTCTGCAAAGATGGAGAGCTCGGTGCGGCTGACACCATGCAGCGAGGCGCCTAGCATTAGCTGACGATCGTGCTCTGGAATATTCCACCACGTAGGGAGCTCAGAGCTGTGTGGAGCCAGAGTGAGGCGTTCCTCCAGGCAGGGATGGGGCAGGACTCGCTCACGAAGGCGACGCAGGAGGCTGATGCGGTAAAGGGTACGGGAAGCGCGTTCCTCAGTGATGGGGGCTACAGTCTGGGAAAGCTCTGACGGATCTGAGCAAGGTGAGAGTAAAGTAAAGAACAGTTTGCTCGTTAAATTGAACAATCACTTAGAGATGATAAGACAATGGCCAGCTGATAGGGGTAGTTACCTTCACGGCCTGGGCGGAGGTGGCACACCCTTCTACACATGGCAACAAAGGAGCGGAAGTATCGACTCAGGCTCTCATCAGTTTTTTTATCCAGACGAGCAAAAGTACGGAAACGGGTCCAGTCAAATTCAGGCTCCCCTCCCTCAGGAAGACCCGGCTCCTTTTTTATCTTCTCCACACCAAAAGTTGACACCACGCGGTAGAAATCACATTCTTCCCTACGTGTCCACCTGTAAGAAACACAAGGAACAGTCAGGCTGAGGAAGGAATTCTGTGTAACTGGTTCACAAGTGTCTTTATTTGTTTAAATGTGAAACTGACCTCAAATTCTCAACACCTTTAGCAACATTTACAAAATAAATGATTTAGTGGAATATAAACAAGTAAATATAAATAACTAAAAGCTTCCATTACTGTGTGTTGAGGCAGTAACATAGCAACAGCATACCTTTGTTGTCGCTCCTGCCGTGCAATTTCCTTCAGCTTGCTGGCCTGTTCGCACCGCCTGCGCCTGCGGTCACCCTTCGCTTCTGCCTCGATCTTCAGCTGCTCCTGCCTGTAGCTGCGCTGGTAAGCTGTGATCAACCGCCGCAACCGCGCTGTGAGTGATGAGCTCGAGGGCCAGTCGCATGAGCCACTCTGACTAGTTGCATTTTCTACAACCACTGGTGGTGCCTTGTCTTCTACAGAAATTTCGTCATCCACATTCATGGACTCAGGCTGGAGGACAGAGCAAAGGTTTGTTAGTACAAACGTCCAAATCTATGAGCTGAACGATGCTGCCAGGATCAAGTGTGATGACTAATATGTACCTCCTCAAACATATCTTTGGTGTGCCTTGAAGCAGGCTTAAATTCTGGGTCTTCTGAGTACTTATCATATTCAGTGCTGCATAAAAGAGAAAAAACATTACACAAGCAATGTCATTAAGCAGGAAAAGAGTGACTATTTTAACTTAATCACAGACGATGGAAACTTTTAAAATGACAAATGTAAACATTTAAAAGCATCCCACTTCAAGCATTGACTTGAAAAATCTACCACAAACCTACAAATCTATAAGCACATAAATCGGCACCAGTTAGCCAACAATACTCACTCGTCTCCCAGCTCAGCATCACCAGTTTGCTGCTCGGCATCAATGGCCTTGTCGTCAGGCCGACCGACTCGCTCCAGGAAGCAGAGGCAGGGATCAGCACGCATGGTGGTGTACATCTCATAACCTAAGAGCAGGAAAAGTTGAGGCCATTAAAATGCAACAAAACAAAAACAGCAGCAACAGTTTCAAATCTTAGTCAACCACCACAGAGTAATAACAAGATAATCCGATTATTCGCATAAACTACAGATGAGAAGTGTACCCACCGTGCTTAAATACACCAGCCAGCAGTGAGCGGTCAGCATCATTGTCCCACCATGCAGCAGGCACCTCCTGCTGCTCCATCTCAGGCATCCAGATATCAACATCCCTGAGAAGAAAATTAAAAGCATGTATGACATACAGCCAGGATTTTATGCCGTCTGTGTTTGCACACTTTTCTACATGTATTAGATACCTGATATGAGCTCCTTTCAGGACAGAATCAGCATGTTCACCAATCACTTCCTGTTTCAGGTAGTACAGCATGCGCACCCTCAGCAACACTCTGAAAGGGGAGAATAGAGATTTATGTATATAGAACCATGAATAACTAATATAGACGCTCACAGCTGATTGGACTTCACTAACTTGTTGCACTGGTGCTTGAGGTGCTTGCGGTAGCTGTCATCGAGCAGCAACGTGTCCGGGTTGTACTTGCGGATCCACTCCACTTTCTGAACATCAAATGTGCTCTGAGCTTTTACCCTTTTGCCCTTCCTGCCTCTTGGAACAGGAATGGAAAGACCTAGGCACAGAAAAAGAAATCCTTTTATTAACTTTTACATGATGTTTTATCAGATTTGCTCTACGACATGTAAGGATCACGTAAGGACTGAGTGGGAATGTGCAGCTCCATACCCGAGTGATTGAGTAGTGTTTGTGGTTCACGCCCATTCTCTGGTGGCGTGATGAGCTCCCAGATGAAACTCTTGATGTTCTCATCTCCACGATAGTGAAGCAGACAAAACACCAGAATAACGCGACAGATCGTCTCCACGTCGCGCTCGCTCAGGCGCCGCTTACACCTGGCATGGGACAAGATGTCCCTCCAGCGACCCCAACTAAAAAAAGACAAAAACAGGTAAAAGAGTGAAAAACTGAACCCAATGGGGGAAAAAAATGGATATATATGGAAAATACATTCTTCGCACCCATAGACAAGGAGGTGTTTCTCCACTCGAAAACAGTCAGTGCGGCCGTAACCACCTCCACTGTGGCGGTCAGAGCGTCGAGAGGCACGCGAGTGTCTGGAATTGGCAGGTGGGTACTCTTCATCGCTGTCTAGATCTGACAGGTCTCCACCTTCACCTCGAAGGCTGGAGAACTGACGGGTCTGCTTGCGAACTCTTGGCGTGTCAATCACAAGAGTGTTCTGTGAGGAAACAAGTTTTATGAAGATGCATAACATGCACAGGTTGAACTTACATCTATTCTATCACACACTTATAAAATTGGAGAGGATTTTGCCAGCAATGCCATTCAGCACCGTAGGCCTCGCATACATTTATTTACAAAAAAATAAAGTAAAAACACAATTTTACCTTCCGATTGATTGAGTCCATGTCTATGTCTGCTTTCTTGGCCCACTTCTCCCAGAACTCAGGGTCATCGAGGGCGATGTCAGTGCGGTTCTCAGAGGCCACAAAGCTGGCTTTGGAGAACGTGGAACCTTTGCCCTCGCTCTCAATGGTGATGGTAGTAGCTCTTCGCTGAAGGATCTGGTCAATGTCCTCCTCACAGAACCGACTGCCCTCATCATTCTCATCCATGATGGCAGCGTAGGCCCCCTTCCTCAGCAGATCCTCTATCTCCTTCTTGGAGAACTGCTGGATCTGTTGATGAGCATCGAAAGACATTTACACTAATTATAAAAACTGGATTTCAAAAGGCTATTTTTGAAAAAATACACACGATATACCACAGCTGATCAACCTAACACAGCCATTTGAGTCAGTGACTTTTCTTACCCCATTGACGTTGCTGTCTTTGTTGCCACTCATGCTCTGCAGGACTGCGCGGTCTAGGCCTAGCTTCAGACTCGCTTTATCAAGCATCTCCCGCTCATAGGAATTCCTAGTGATGAGTCGGTAGACCTTGACGGCCTTAGACTGGCCAATACGATGACATCGGGCTTGAGCCTGGAATATCGATTTAAAAAAAAAAAGAAGGTCAAAAAAGCTGAACTTGCATGAAGATTATGAGACCGTGCCAAGTTTGAACATTAAATATAAAATTATGAAAGCAAGCATAAACAACAATATAAGATGTTTATCTTATAGCTACATTTATAGCACTATAGCACTTGCTAACACAGTAGCGTCTCGTACCTGCAGGTCATTTTGAGGGTTCCAGTCAGAGTCAAATATAACACAGGTGTCAGCAGCAGTGAGGTTAATACCCAGGCCACCAGCACGGGTACACAGCAGGAAGACAAAGCGGTCTGAGTCAGGTTTGCTGAAACGATCGATGGCAGCCTGTCGCAAGTTCCCGCGCACTCTACCATCAATTCGCTCATAAAGGTATCTGTAAGAATGAGTTACATTACCACACTAGATCCCATAATATTCAGGAGACACTAAGCAACATTTAAACACCATTTTAGCACGTATAACAGTTAGCAGTTTAATAGGAAAACTTTAGTACATGCATTACAACATACCTCTTGTTAATGAGGTAGTCCTCCAGAATGTCTAAGCAGCGCACCATCTGGGAGAAGATGAGCACTTTGTGGCCGCCAGCCTTGAGACGAGGCAGCAGCTTGTCCAGTAGCACCAGCTTGCCGGCCGACCGAATCAGAGCCTGCAAATGAAAGTCAGGGGCCAGGGGGTCATACACCTCCCGCAACTCTGCTACGATCTTCTCCTCCGCACCTGGAAACAACAAAGAGAACATGATGGTTACAAATAAATACATTCCACACTATGGCAACTACTGGCTACAAAGTAACTACAGTTGTGCTGCTGTTGTATTTCAGAAAAGTGATATGCTAATAATAATGGCTCAATTTAGGTCAAATATTGTTGGAAGTTGGTGTACAGCTGTACATCTGCAAGCCTGTATGTGCCAAACAAGGTCACCAAGATTTACAAAGAGCTGGATAACTTCACCCTAATGTTAATCATATATAAACATTATGTTATGTACACTGAAACAAAACAAAACCATTAGTCAGGTTAAAATGATCATGCAATACCATTAATGAGGTAGGGGTGGTTGCAGCACTTGCGGAGCTCCATCATAGTGTTGAGCAAGTTGGGAACATTGCTGTTACTGCTTGCTCCCAGACTGAGGAAACTGAAGTTCCTCTCCAGGATAGCCCGGTAGTACTTCTTCTGGATGTCTGTTAACTCAACCTGAGAGGAAACAATTGAGAAATAAAAAACATCAGCATACACCAACCAAGAGTCTTATGGAACGTCCTGTGAGAAAAGGTCACTGAGATTTTTAGTACTGATGACTTCTGGTGGGTGTCAGTTCATCTCAGGTTTTATAACTGTTTAAAAGATAAAGCCTCATTCACAACCTTTGCAGTTCTTTTTCCTTTCTAACCTCAATGATGGTCTCCTGTTTGGGTGCCAAGTTCTTCTCAACGTCCTCCTTGAGTCTTCGTAACATCATGGGTTTTAAGATTGCCTGTAGCTTCTGAACCTAAAGTGACAAAACAAACAACTTGCTCAGTGACAGCAATGCGAGCAAATATGGAAATGTGATGTCAAAACAAAGATGATAGCAGGTGAGTATGTATGGCCAGAGCCAATATTTTAGGCGTGTCACACCTGTTCTTCTGTTTTCAAGTCTCCAAAGTCTCTGAGAAATTCAGTTTCAGAGGGGAACTGGGCAGGCTCCAGGAAATGAAGCAGACTAAAGAGCTCCTCCACAGTGTTTTGGAGGGGAGTGCCAGTCAACAGCACTTTGTGTTCCTGGAAGAAACCACAGAAGACACACAAAAAAAGGTGAGATGGAAAACAGGAGGAAACAATGCAGACGTGTAAAGAAGCAGAATGTGGTGAGAAACAGGGGACAATGCAAGAGAAATAGGATACACAAAAAAAAAAAAGGGAGAGGAAGGGTAAATAATGGATGAGAAAACACTGATGTCTAAAAGCCTTTTAAAAGCATTTGGGGTACGACTATGTAAATGAAAACACTTTAAACCCAAGTCAAATTCTCTGCAAATCTGATCAACTCAACTAGCTACCAAGCAACATTAGCTGGGGTCCACTCACCAGGTCCAGCATCTTCAAGCTGTCCAACAGCTTGCAATTTCGATTTTTGAGACGATGAGCCTCATCAATGATGACACAACGCCAGGAGATCTCCCTCAGCTCTGGGCAGTCAGATAAAATCATCTCAAAGGTTGTGATGAGGGCGTCGAACTTGTACGCACCCGGGATCAAATGCTCCTGTACACAGAATTATCATTTTCATTACACACATTATTAACACGCAAGAATTTAATTTAGCAGCAGTCGTGCTCGATAACGTTACCTTATCGTCTTTGCAGTACATCTCATACTGCTGGATCATCTGCCGGCTGGCCAGGCTGCCGTGATAAACAATGGCATTCATGTTTGTCCACGTGGAGAACTCCCGCTCCCAATTTGTGATGGTGGAGAGTGGAGCAATGACCAGAAAGGGGCCCTGGACACCAGCAGCATACACCTCTGACAGCAACGCGATAGACTGGATGGTTTTCCCCAGACCCATCTCATCTGCCAGGATGCAGTTCTGCCTAAAAAACATGAAACATTGTTTGAGTGCAAAAGCTGCGGGAAAAAGACTTATAACAGTAGCATTACATAAATGTCAAATATTTGTACAGTAAACAGGCTTCTAGCCAGAAATTTATTTCAGCACGGCGTGCGGCCGGGAATTAGCATTAGCATGCTAATGCTAACCGCTGAGCCGGTGAAATGCACAACACCGGCCGATCAACCGCTGGCTATAAGCCTGCTAAATGTTTGGGTTCCCACACTTTTTAGCCATTAAATAATGTCAAATGCTGTAAATTACAATCCCAATCATGATACTTTACTAACTATTTTAATAACAATTTGAGCATTTTACAAAATAAAACTAACAGGCTTGATGGTCAAACAATGTTGTGATTTAAGCAAAAGTGTGTGGGATAAATACCTGTTGTACCAGTTGAAAAGCAGCCAGTTGACTCCTTCCAGCTGGTACTCTCGGAGCGTGTTCCCATTCTTGTACTCTCTGGTCTCCTCCAGCTTTTTCCAAGAACTGGCAGGAGGCCGTGCCTAAATCGAGAGAAGAGGAAAATTAAATGTGAAAAATGACAAGAAACATGCTTCTAATTGTTAGGTGGTTCCTTACACAAGTTCATTTTTTTTACATGAAGCTAATTTTGAAGGAAGGAAAGAAAAGTAGAAAAAGTTGTAGTCAATTAAACCTCGCACAGCATTTCCACACCTTGTTGCTGATCAGATTTCGAGTCTTGTGTATTGCTGGTTCACAATGAATGAAAGCCCATCTCTAGTGTTTGAGTCTGCATTTACCAGCATGAAGAAAAGTAGTTGTGTCATCAATGACCTGCATCTGTGCACTGCAGGTTGTGTTAACCTTTTACTTCTCTTCTGCCAAAATGAGAAACCTGATTTGTATAAAAGACAGTCACATAATGTGTGTACGTGTCCAAGTTCACCTAAACTCTTTATATTAATCAGTTAAAAGAAAAACACTGGGATAAATATCAGGTTACTGCTTCCTCCTGTCATTGTTTAGTCTAAGGGTATTTTCTGCCTGTGTGGCAGCTGCTCTTCATTTGCGTTAGCAGATGAAAATTCATGCCTTCAAGTATATCTTTCTAAATCCAATTTGAATCCAATGGGGACCAAAACATACAACATGAAAATCATGCTGTGATCAATAAGACGTGAAAGGAGCCATTAAGGCCATAATATCACTAGTGAAGTGTCACAGATAAAGAGGAAATTTTCATATAGAACCAATCTTTGTTGTTGTTAAGACTTGATTTTTTCAAAGAGTCGCCCCCTGCTGGCCATTAAAAAGAACGCAGGGTTAATGCACTTCCTGTACATGGGGTCCTCGGGTTACGTCAGCCACAAGTTACAATGTTTCGTGGTTACGACACATCTCCCATATACTATATAAAGCCTTGTTTTGACTTAAGTGGTTTTGCATCGTAAACGTTGTAAACGCAAACTAGTTGGTGTGCGCGGTGGAAGAATACGCCGTGACGCGGTTGTGGACCGAGGAAGACGGCGTCACCCCAGTAGGGTACTGTGTTAGGATAGGATAAGTGCGCATGTTCCGACTTACACCGAAAATCAGTTTACAACACAGGAACGGATCAACGTCGTAACCCGAGGACTCCCTGCACTGTGTCAGCCAAGCATGAAGCCGTGCACACCTCTGATACAGTCTAAAACACCAAGCTGTAGCCATCATGTAGATGATGCTTCAATGCCTCTGCAAAGAAATCTAAAAGGTGGATGTTTCACAAACATCTTCATAACCAAAGTGAGGTTATGAGCTTCCAAATTTAAAGTAATCAATTCAGTGTTAAATAATGACGGGGAAAAGGTTTTCAGAGGTATGATGTCACAGTGACGTTGCCTGCTGGCATTTAAGATCTCATTTTACTCTATTAGACATTTATGTGAAATGTTGTTAAAAGCAACCATTATTTCTCGGCTTATGTCAAAAAAGGTTCACATCAACTGCTGTTAAAATTTTAAAAAATATCCTTTGAGGCATCACAGATATTGTGTTCAATAAACATACTATAAACATACTAAACATATTCCTGGAGATCATTTTCATGACCGCTCACCGTTCTTTTAAGGCGAGGTTGTCTGTTTTGGATTTTGCCGAATTCTTCAACCTTGCCCTCATCCACATCCTCCTTCAGTTCCCAGGTGGCATCTTCATATGGCAGAGAGCACCACTTCACCAAGTAGTAGATAACAGGCTAACAGGATGAGAAAGAACGTGATTCGAAGCAAGTAATTTACCATTCCACAAAAGCCATTCAAAAGAAGCGTGATAGAAGTTACTTATCCACCAGTTAACACTTTGTCCCTCACCTCGCCGTTGTCCTTGTCCACACTGTGGGACACATCCAGGATCCTGTCCACCTCCACGTAGTCCGGGTTAAAAGACTCCTCGTCCTAAAGAAAACAATAGCATTGGGCACAGACAGCATGAAGTTTACACCAGCTTGAGATACACCCACACAGAGGTTTCAGCAGGTACTTCCAACTCACCTCCTGGAACAGGTGCCTCATCTGAGCATGCTTGGTCTTGAACCTCTTGATCTTTTGATGTATCCTCTTGTCTTTCTCCAGCTGTTCCAAACTGGCCCACTCACAGTGTAGATATGAACTGAAAACAAGAGCGTACTCATTTTTACACACTTACGCAGCCCCTCGAGCAATAACAAGTGTCGAGCGCCAGGGCCAAAGATGCTCAGTGAGACACTGAAACTTACTAGTTCTTGTATTTCACAAAGAATTCTTCAACATTTGTATACTGGCCTGGAGACACCTTGAAAACAAATCAGATTTCATGCCATTATTGACTGATGTGAACATAAATCGCATTAAGAGCTGTAATAATTATAATAAATTAAATGAACATACCTCCTTCTTGGTTAATCTCATAGAGAGAACTTTGTCTACAATGGCAGCATCTTCTTCACTTGGGTTTTCCTGAAAGACATTTTTGTATTTAAAAAAACCAAAATCATTTAGACTAGAAAAGCCTTATTGTCATACACAACAAATAGAAAGAAGAAGAAATCACACTCACCACAAAGAACTGCATACTGGGCAGTCCATCACCATCCAGCTCCACTTCCTGTTTGAGCTGCGCTGGTGTCCCTCCGCTGATGGAAGCCACAGCTGCTGCTGTCGTAGTAACATCTACATCTTCCTGCTCGTCCTCATCGTCTGTTATCTTGATATCCAGATCCTCAGTGTACTTCTTTCTCTTCACCACACGATTGGAGCGTCTCTTCTGATCATGAGAGTTCAATAATGTGTTTATTTTCTGTTCATAGTCTCTAACAAGCACTGATGCATTCAGTGCAGCAGCAGCAGCAGCCAGGTGTCAGGGTTTTTTTCTTTCATTCTGTCATATCTTGGCTTATATGCCCCCTTTAGCAAATAACTGGGACGTCCCAGCACATAACTGGATGTGTGTCAACCACCTCAGTCAGGGAGGGAGGCTACTCATATGCAACTACCAAGTGGTTACTTTAGGACAAGACTTGACTGTATAAGTACTTCACATGCTCTTAATCCTCCGTGACATCAAATCATTCCCAGCTAAAATAAACAGAGCACGTGTACTGTCAACAAGTACCACCGAGCAGTATGAAGCTTATCGTGTTTTGCTTTACCTGAAGTTTGAACATCCACAGTGGGAAAAAAAGGACAGCTCAACCCTACACTCAGTTATCTTGGTAAGATTTAGTGACCATTCATGTGTTTGTACCGTAATCATGTCGTCCTCCAGAGCAGCAGGTGAAGCAGGACTCAGCTCCCCATCAGAGTGGTCCGAGGACGCATTTCTCTTTCTTTTCTTTGCCCCGACCAGAGTGATAGTACTGCAGGGGAGGAGAGAGAGCAAAGAAAAATGTGAATAATATGGTTTTCTTCAAAGCTGCGTTTCCAAATGTGAAGAAATAAGCTGTGCATTGAAGTGAGTCTCATCTTGATCTGCTTACTTTGCTTTAGTCTTGCTTTTGCTCTTGTTCGCAGTACTGGGTATTACTGTGCCTCCAGCCAGTATAGTTGTTCCTCCTGGTGCCTTGACTTTTCCCTTTTTGTCTGCCCCTCCTGCAATTTTGGGTGCCAGTCCTCCAGATACAGGGCTTTTCTTCTTACTTCCTCCGCTGCTGGTCTTCTTCTTAGCAGCAGACACCACAGTCACAGTGCCCCCCATTTCTGGGGAAGACTGTGTAGCTGGAAGCTCATCCTGGTTAAGGACTCTGGGCAGGTTCTTCTCACCGCGAGCTTTGGCTCGAGCAATGGCCTCCGCCACTATACGGTTCGCTTTCTCTTGCTTGCAAAGAATCTCCACTCGTCGCACAGAGGCGGGCTCTCCGGGGGCCTTCGTAATGCGGATGGCCTGGGATGGGGTGGTGCTTGTCGTAGAGGGGCCTGCTGCTGAAGTGTTGATGACCTTCACCACAGAGACTGTGCCACCAGTGGATGAGGCTGCACTTGTCTGAATTAAAGAGAAGGTTAAACATTTTATTTCTTTTTTTGTAGTTTGAGTTTCTGTGGAAAGCTCATATATATGCACATTTGGAGGTCTACCTGTGGCTGCAGAAGCATTTTGAGTGGGACTGCCACCCGCTGCCCTCCTTGGCCTTGGGATATCTGCAACACCTGAGGGCTGCCGGTATTGCCAGCTCCAGAAACCAGCTGGTACTGTGAGCATGAAAAGAGACACATCAAGTTACAGTGCAGATTGATTTCAAACCTATTTCAAACTATTAAGTATTAGATTACAAAACATACCAAGGCAATGCAAGATTAAATGAACACAACTAGTCATTAGAACCGACAGGGTCTTCTTTAAAAAGGAAGCTATTTTACAAAAATCTCCTTACTTTATTATCAGGATAATGATAAAATATAAATTAAGTTACACTGACAATGTTTTTAAACCTGATGGATGCAGTTCCCCCTCTGCCTCCAAGCTTTGCACTAACCGAGGTGTTTCCCCACCCAGACTCTGAGTGGGCTATCCAGGTAAATTAACACCTGCCCAAGTGTGTA
>VOQJ01021523.1:0-12235 GCA_015052665.1 Apistogramma diplotaenia | reverse complement strand
GAGCATGAGAGCCGAGCATGAGAGCTGAACATAAGAGCTGAGCATGAGAGCCGAGCATGAGAGCTGAGCATGAGAGCCGAGCATCAGAGCCGAGCATGAGAGCTGAGCATGAGAGCTGAACATAAGAGCTGAGCATGAGAGCTGAACATGAGAGCTGAGCATGAGAGCTGAGCATGAGAGCCGAGCATGAGAGCTGAGCATGAGAGCCGAGCACGAGAGCTGAGCATGAGAGCTGAACATAAGAGCTGAGCATGAGAGCTGAGCATGAGAGCTGAGCATGAGAGCTGAGCATGAGAGCCGAGCATGAGAGCTGAGCATGAGAGCTGAGCATGAGAGCTGAACATAAGAGCTGAACATGAGAGCTGAACATGAGAGCTGAGCGTGACAGCCGAGCATGAGAGCTGAACATAAGAGCTGAACATGAGAGCCGAGCATGAGAGCTGAGCGTGACAGCCGAGCATGAGAGCTGAGCGTGAGAGCCGAGCATGAGAGCTGAACATAAGAGCTGAGCATGAGAGCCGAGCATGAGAGCTGAGCATGAGAGCTGAGCATGAGAGCTGAACATGAGAGCTGAGCATGAGAGCTGAGCATGAGAGCTGAACATGAGAGCTGAGCATGAGAGCCGAGCATGAGAGCTGAGCATGAGAGCTGAGCATGAGAGCTGAACATAAGAGCTGAACATGAGAGCTGAGCATGAGAGCCGAGCATGAGAGCTGAACATAAGAGCTGAGCATGAGAGCCGAGCATGAGAGCTGAACATAAGAGCTGAACATGAGAGCTGAGCGTGACAGCCGAGCATGAGAGCTGAACATAAGAGCTGAACATGAGAGCTGAGCGTGACAGCCGAGCATGAGAGCTGAGCATGAGAGCTGAGCATGAGAGCTGAGCATGAGAGCTGAACATGAGAGCTGAACATGAGAGCTGAGCATGAGAGCTGAGCCTGAGAGCTGAGCACGAGAGCTGAGCATGAGAGCCGAGCATGAGAGCTGAACATAAGAGCTGAACATGAGAGCCGAGCCTGAGAGCTGAGCACGAGAGCTGAGCATGAGAGCTGACCTGTCGATGTACCGTGAGCTCTTGAAAGAATGAGCTCCCTCTGTAGGGTGTCTTCTGTAAAGGGAATCAGAGGTGAGCTTCGACTCAGCCGGCTGAGATGGTTCAGGTGTCTGACCAGGACGCCTCCTGGGTGTTTTGGGAATGTCCCAGGTCATGATGGAGAGGTTATGCCTCTCAGCTGGCTCAGGAGCCGGGGGCGATCCCTGTAAGTGACTACTCGGCCCAAAGCGATGACAGCAGGTGGCTGCTGCTGCCTGAGCCTGGTTCTGCTGCAGTTCTTCCTGTTTAAAAGGGGCCAAGTGCAGCTTCCACTGATGGTTGGAGTCTCTGTGACGCTGCAGAGATCGAACTGAACTGGATGCTGCAGTTTCTTTGTTGGAAGCATGAAGAACTCCACAGATTCAAACTGAATCTGCTGAATTAAAGACAAGATCTCTGGATTTGCTTCTCTTTTCCTTAGAAAAAAGGTTCACGCAGCACACAAATAACGTTCTGACAGTTTTACTCACTTTGACACTAAACTCATGGCTGAAATTGTTCACTCTTTCATGACTCATGAGATATTTTGGCGCCTCGGTGACACCAAGCTGAGTAGAAGCTGACTGGCTGAGCTCCAGCACCATGTGACACGAGGCTCAGGTGTTGCATCTGTTTCTGCTGAAGCTGAAACTATTTAGTGAGACCACAGAGGCTTTAAAGCTCCGCCTGACAGAGCAGCATCTGCATCTCAGAGGAGTTCCCGTCTGCTGTGGGTCGCGCCGGAGCTCCTGGACCCTTTAAGAAGCTTCTGGAGGATGAAAACAGTTTGTGGAGCAGAAAGCTGGAAAGCTGAGATCTGAAATAAGACGACGGCTGTTTGGGAAAGGTGGCATCTCCTGTGATCAAAGGCTGGCAGCCAAATGAAGCTCTCACAGGTTTTTACTTAGAAATGACTGAGGCGCTTTCAAAGTGCTGAAAAGAGACTCTGATGAATAAAAAGCTACTGAGTCATTTTAAGGACGTTACCAGCAGGTGTGTTTATGGGGTCAAAGGTCAAAGCTGACAGTTCAAAGGTCAAAGCAGACAGACAGTTCAAAGGTCAAAGCTGACAGTTCTGTGACGGCTGCTGTGAAAAGCTGCTCCTGACCACCATCCTTCTTCATAAACAGCCGCCTCGGTTGGCCCGTTGTTCAGTCACCTGGTTCTCCTCCACGGGGTCACAGGTCACAGCTTCACCTTCACCTTTAAACACTCCTCACATCTCATCGCACCACCTGGATGAAACCATTAAATCTGACTGAGCTGCATGCTCATTGGCTCTGCACTTGTCTAAAGTGTTGTGAGCATAACCCCAATGACCCTCTGTTCTTACACTTAGAACGACCATCATTTTCAAAATGGACTTAATGTTCTTTGTTCTTTGTAATGTGTCTGAAACGAGTGACTGAGGGTTAACAGGGCAGAGGGCCCCCTAAAGGAAGAAGAAGGGATACCACAGCTGCACCAAAACCTCCTCCACCTCTTTGTGAAGTCCATTTGGAGCCTCGACTTGACCATTTCTTGTTTGTTACCATCGTGGTTTTCCAAGAAGAGGGTTCAGCAAATGGTGCTGCTTCAGATGATCACATTTCTGAAATCCTTTGGAAAGGTCACAGTCTGAGGATTAATGACTTGTCAGTCACAAATGAGCCAATGAGAAAGCGGTTTGACGGCCAGACCCGCCCCTTCATCACATCATGTTTCCTGCAGCCGAACCGTTCATCTTGAGGCTTCAGAACGAGAGCTCAGAGAGGAGCGGGTGTTGCCACGGTAGCTGCATCCCTGGTTCACGGAGAGGTGGATGTCTGCTGACAGTAATCACTGCACTGAGTTTCAAACCAGAGCTCACTGTGGAGGAGTGAAGATGAAGCAGAGACAAGGGAGCATAAACCTCACATCCGCTGGATTTTCACACAAAGTGCATCTCTTATGCTTCACATCAGTCCGTCCACAGGCTGCTGGAGGCAGAGAGAGACGATATTATCAAAAAAACAAAGCACTTAATACATAAACCTGCTGCACGGAGCACGGTGACTGTTTCAGATACAGAAGTGTCCGATTAAGGCAAAGAGTTTGTGCATTTTAGGAAAAACAGGAACTCAAATCAGCTGAAGAAAGATTTTTCTCTTTCATTTTTATTTCCTCAGAAAGTTTATTTTCTATTTTTCTTTGCAGCTTTTGCCTCTGAGCAGGGCGGAGGTTTCATCATGGGCCCTCAGCATTGACAGGTACCTACACGCTCTGCACATGTAGGAACTCTAAGAAACAGACATTTATATGTTTACCTATTTAATCACAATAACTTGTGGTGCATCACGTTGCAGTGTCCGACAGCAGTCAGCCAGCATTGATGGATTCCAGTTGCCCTGCTGTCGTGTCTCCAGCGATGTCCTGGTCACCGTGTCCGTCGCTGGCAGCACCAAGATTCACGGGGACGAAGTCCAAGTGTGAGTGAAGGAAATGAAGATGTGTCGTAAACGGTGCGTGATGTGATATTCGTGATCAGCACCCAAAAATCGGTAAGAAACACCTAACAGTGCTCAAGAAGCAAAAACGTTGTGCGGTGTAATCTGTGCTGCTAGAGTTCACTTCAGCACTTCCTTCATGAACTGGGGCTCGGGGACTTCAGGGATCCTCCGGGGATCCTCCGGGGAACGCCACGGGTCTCCAAAGGCTTCAGGTGATTCCCAGAGAAGCATGAAGCGTCGTCCTGAGCTCGGCTGTTTGCACTTCTTCAGCAGACTGAAGAAAATCATCCACTTTGTTTAAGCTCCGGGGACAGAAATCATCACATCAGCTGCACACATGTGCAGCTTTTATTTTGTGGCTGATACTAAAGAGCAGCACAGCCTCAGGTGTAAACACACACAGGTGACACAGGTATGAAAATGATCGTTTTGATCTTCATGTGTTTGATTTGTTCTAAGGATTTTAGAATAAGTCAAAGTGACTGTCTGATGCACTGTGAAAACTGTTTTCATGAAAAAAACAAGGCTTTTTTAACTCTTGTTGTCAGACTGACTTCATCATATCTGCTCACACAAAGAGTTTATTTGCACAAAATGGATTGAATTGAACACTTCAGTTTCTGGTCCAACAGGCTTCACTCTGTCACATCTTTCACACCTGAATCATCACAGAGCTGCTCGCTCTGAACTTTCTGCTGTCTCCACCTCATAAAAGCAGAAAGGTCCAGGAGGGACCAACAATTAAAGCACGATGAGAAATATTAGAAGTTCTTTGTCTCGCCTGAATTATGGTTTTTAGAAACGACATTAACTTTAATGAGAAGTTTGGCTTTTGGCCTTTCTTATTACCTCTGAAGGATTTTAGATAAACTTGTGATTAAGTTGCTGAAATGCAGGAAGCTCTGGAGAGCTTTTGCCTCCCATCAGCAGCAGATTTCATTAGTTCGAGCTGGCTGGCTGCTGGCTTTATTTAGGGAACTTCAGTGACAGAACACGGGAGCCATATGAACCCAAAGACGGATCATAACTGCAACACTCTTGAAGCTTATTTAAAACACTCGGTGAGAGACAGCCAGTGGAATTGAACTGTCCAGCGTGGAGCTGCCAGGAAGTGCTGCCAGGAAGTGCTGCCAGGAAGTGCTGCCAGGAAGTGATGCCAGGAAGTGCTGCCAGGAAGTGCTGCCAGGAAGTGCTGCCAGGAAGTGATGCCAGGAAGTGATGCCAGGAAGTGATCTGAGGCTTCATGCAAACTCTGACTTTGGATCTTGACTGAGTTCGATGTGGAGACGAGAAGCTGCCTTCAGTCTTGGCAGCAGCTCTGAGGACAGTTTGTGGAGACAACAGGTTCCTCCTGAAGAACCCTCCAATTAAAATCCACTTTATAACTTCATCAACATAAATATGGATACTTTGATGCTTCAGACATTCCCTAACTTAAGAAAACCACGGTCCAAAACTGAGGTAATCTTTTGTGTGTCTGCCTCACATATGTTGTCCAGATTGCCATGGCAACTGAGCTTTGAAATAAAGTGGCAACCATTGCAATTTAACCCAAAAATGATCTTTATCTAAAGGGTTTAATGATATTAAATCTCTGTGGCCTTAAATCAATGAGCAGCCATCAAAGTGACTCACCGTGCAGTTCCGGTTCAGACTCCTGCTGCTCCTGGTTCGGCTGCGACCCTCCGACGTTCCCAGGATCCCAGCTGCTGATTGGCAGACTCTGACAGGCTCCGCCCTCTCGGCTCTCCTATTGGTTGGTGGAAAAGCCCTAAATGAGCTGTTTTACAGTCACTCACAGTGAATAACTGGTGGATCAGCCTGTGAGAGGATGCATTTCTTACATTCAGAACATCCAGGCTGACTTTTTGGAAATGCTGGCTCCTCAGTTCCCTCCGGCGGGTGTGGATCTCCTCGTATTTCTCCTCAGCCAGTTTCCTGCACAGAGCACAGGATGCACTTTGAATCTGTCTGAGGAGCCCAACAGGTGATGCTGTGATCTTCTTCAGAAGCCACTTTCCATAAGCAGATGTGTTTTAAAGTAAAGTAACTGTGGGCTTCAGTTATTATTCAGTGTTGTATGTTAGTTCCTTCACAAAGTGCAGTCAAATCACCCCTGAGTTGATTGAGCTGATTCCCTCCTCAAAGAAACCTCTGTGTCCATCTTTCCATCACTCCCAGCTCGGATGCTCTGTCCCTGGAATTCCCGTGATGATCCTGCACTCGTGCCTTTGTGATTTGTGCCAAAATGGAAACGCTTCAACTTGACTTTCATTTAGAGGAAAAGGATAGAGGCAAATCTGTGATTTACGCTCTTCTAGTTACTCCTTTTTTAGGTACCCAGGAATTTTTCAGGAATTTTCCGACATATTTAATGGCTGGAGTCCTACAGTGATGATCCCACCCTGTATTTGAACCTGTGAGTCAAGCAGTGTCATCGTAATGCTGCCGTCATAGTCACAGATTTAAGCCTGGCAGCCAGAGCTGAGGGCGCAGTGACCCAGAAACAGTTCCATCCCAGAACACCTTTGTCTGAGAGTCGGAGAGAACAGGAAGTGTAAGCTGCCTTACAGGACACTAAATGATGTGATAGCTCGAGTTCTCTCTGGGAGCAATAACAGCAGATTACAGCTGTTTAATGCACTCGTGAGTGTGTAAACAGGTGTTGAATCAGCAGCTGCTCCATCATGAGCGAACAGGGAGTTAATACAGAGAAAACTATAATTGAATATGAGCCAAACCTGATAAAACACATGTTCAGGTTGTGTTTGGAGATCGAATCGTGCAGAAACGACCCTGCTGTTGTCCCGGCCCTTTGATGCACACCATCTGACGACGCTGCGCGTCACAAGCATCAGAGCACATTCGCACTTTATTAGGCCCACAGTGACGATAACGAGTGTTTCACAGCCCCCTCACCATGACGAACGTCGATTAGCACGACGGCTCAGGGCGCTGCAAACCAGAACGTGTCAGATTCCGTTTGGATAATGCCACTCTGCTCTCACAGCGCCTGGAGGAGGTCACAGGTTTGAGTCCTGATGGAGCTGCGCCACCTGCTGCTGCCCCTCATGAACCATGAACCGTGACTGGACTCATTCAGTCCCGATTAGAGCCTCCACATGTACAGTTAGCGGCACTGATTAAAGGCTCGTTTCAGCCTGGTGTTTTACTCACTAATGTTCCCCAACAGTCTCATGCATCATCACTCTGCTCTGCAGAGAATTATCAAAATAAGAGTCCAGAAAAACAGCTGCAGGTTCTCATCTTTGCAGAGTTTCTTCTTTCCCTCCACATCATTTCCATACTTCAGTTTCTTTTTAATGGTTTGGTGGCCTGAGCTGTTCGCTGGACGAAACAAAACAAGCAATTTGAAGTGAACAAAGATCTGAGCTGAAACACGATTATCTGAACGAAGGAGGTGTGGACGCTTTCTTCGAGAGGCCACTTTTCGTGCGTTTGAATATTGCACATTATTATTGTGAAATTGTATTAAAACAATTGGATTAAAAATGTAATAATGGATTTATTGCATTTTTAATATGTTAAGTTTATATGGTTGCTCTTTTGTAAAAGAGATCCTGATTTCAGTGGGACTTCCTGGTACATTAAAGACAAATATAACTTTTTTAAAGTGTCTTTGTCACAAACCCGGCTGTGCAAATACTAAAAGAAGCTAAAGTTTGTGTGGACAGTGTTCTTACACACTCCCAGCCGTGGAAAGACTTTCAGGTGCCTCAAAGCAACTCTGACAAAGTGTCAGGCGACTCGACAAGGGAAAGCAGTGCCGTACTCACATGGTGGGCAGGTGGGGCCAGAGTCGAGTTCCTGAAGCCTCGTGATGTTGTAGGACTGTCTTGGTGACACTGGATTGGAAGACTGGGGTGGTGGTCCTCCTCTTTAAGAAGGGGGGGCAGAGGGTGTGCACAAACTATCAGGGGATCACATTCCTCCACCTCCCAGAGAAGGCCTGTGCTGGGTGCTGGAAAGGGGAGGTAATTGAACCTTGGACTGGTGGAACAATGGTCACAGAACGCTGGACCAGCTCTTCGTCCTCTCAGGGATGTTCAAGTGTGTGTGGGAGTCCCACACCAGCCTACATGTGGAGAAAGAATCCAACCACAGAATCTCTTCAGAGTCATGTCTGCGTTTTTGTGGATGAAGTGGTCCTGTTGGCTTCATCAGGTGGTGACCTCCACCTTCCACTGGAGTCGTTTGCAGTGGAAAAGGGTGTGGGTCAGGGACCAGCTGCTGCCCCAACAGGAGGAGTTAAGTTTGATGGTGTCGTGGTGAAGTGAGTGACTGTGAAGGCAAAGCCGCTGATGTACTGGTCAGTCGACTTTTCCTCATCTGTTCACGAGCTTTGGGTAAAAGAATGAGCTCGCAGATACAAGCGGTGGACGTGAGCTTCCTCCAAAGGGTGGCCTCTCCCTTAGAGGTAAGGTGATGGGTGCAGCCATTCAAGAGGAGCACCTGACTATGATGCCTGCTGGCGCCTCTTGCACTATATAAATAACACTGAACTGAATTAGGTGAAGTCTTCCAGGCATGTCCTACCAGGAGGGGCCTCGAGGGAAACCCAGTGATGCACGATACCACTTCTTTATGTCTGATACCAACACTAATATTTTACATGTGGATATCTGCCGATACAAATACAATCTTTTTTATAAACAATTGTTTTTAAATGGATACATTTTGCATAAGTCAACAGTCTCTCACACAACAATCACCTGAAGGCTGCTGTTCCTATGAGAGCAGGTGAAGCACTGGTTTATGACATGTTGCATATTTTATCAGGGCTGCAACTATTGATTATTTTAGTAATCGAGTATTCTTCCTCCAGCTGTTTCCCAGTAAAGGTTTAATGTTGGCTGAAGTAGAGAAAACAATAACAGCTTAAATCCTCAGCGAACACAGCTCACAGACATGCAGAGAGCGGTGGAGGCGTGGAAACGACAAACATTTAAAAAAGTCCTGATCACCACTCCATTCCAGCAGGTGGCGGTAACGCAGGTCTATGCTGGTCTGGTCAACCGCCATTAAACCCACAGGAAGAAGAAGAAGAAGAAGAATGACGGAGATCTGTAAACAATATTTAAAGGATTGGATTTTTTTATTGCTTCCCAATATCTGAGCCAGTAAGTTAGGTCAGGATCGACCGATACCAAATAGGGGATTGGTGCATCCCCGGTGCTGGGAACACCTCAGAGTTCTGAGCTATCGATGGATGGATGGATGGATGGATGGATGGATGGATGGATGGATGGATGGATGGATGGATGGACTAGTGCCATACAATTGTGGGAAATTATCTCAATATGTGGGGCAAAGAAAAATGGACAGAAGTGTGCAGGCACATTAAAAGTGGGACACTCGTCACCGTGTCATAGAGAGCTGAACTCAAAGAAAGCAGGTCGACCAACAACATAAAAGGATGCCGCGAGCAGACTGCATACAGATGCATAAAAATGAGGTTCCCATACAGTGAAGCTGAAGTCTCACAGGCACCTCACACTAAAATAGACAGAAACATCAATGAAAACGCAATGCAGCAGAAGAAAGAAGCTCATTTGAAGTTCTCCCTGAAGGCAAACAGGAATGTACAGGCACTCAAGTAGATGATACATAACAAAATAAATATGTGTTCATGCACATTTATAACCCTGCAGCATTTCTCACATAACCGAAAACCAGGAAGAGCTCCAACAACCTTTAAATGATCTTCAAACATTTCAGGTTTCCTACCATCAGCAGACATGCGGTCAGATGAAGGCAGTGATGCCACTAAAGTCCCAACATTCACACTGGAACTTTACTGCAGGTGTGGTTACATTCAAATTTCAAGTTAAACATTTTAGATTTGTTTATGATCACAAATCATTTCTTCCTCGTGTGTCAATCAGCTTTTCTCAGTCACTGAAACTCCTCACCTGTACCTGCACAGCTGCCACATGCGTGTGTGTGTGTGTGTGTGTGTGTGTTACCTGAGTCTCCGGGCCTTCTCGTCAGCAGCCTGCAGTTTGCGAAGTCTCATCCTCTCTCTGGGCGTCATCTTCTCCACCTCTGAGCGGTCCCTCAGCGTCTGCAGGTGAACCTTCATCTGCCTTCACACAACCACACACACAGCTGTCAGTCACCTCGGACCGTCCAATCAGATCGCCGACCTCTTCACCTGTTTGAAGCAGTTCAACCCAGAAACGGTTTCTTTCTGCCTCAAATGAGACTCAGTAGTGATGCTGAGCACTCAGACAGACCAAAGTCACAGAGATTCAAGTTCCTTTGTTCCACTGTCTCAGTTTTCAGAGTCACTTGATTGCTTTAAAGCGATTCTCAGAGTCAGTACAAAGAAGAAGTGTGCTGGAGGCAATCAAAGGTTCAATCAAAGGTTGGAGCACAAACACCAAAAGCTGCCAGTAATGACTGAAGGGGTCTCCATTAGCAAAAGATCCAGCCTTCATCCAGGACTTGGAGTTGGATCTCTGGCTGTGATCCAGCAGCCAAATGGTGGAAGAGCTGCAGCTTTCAGGACTGAAGGTGTGACGTTCAGAAAACCTTTAGAGGCTCAGGTTAGAATCCGGTTTGGGCCGGTTTGAGTCATTTGTGATGTTAGTTTAAGGTGGTGAGGAATGCTTTAAGCCAATGAGAGGCCTCACAGAGAGCGGCACAGATGAGCAGGTGTGTGCAGTGTAGCAGGGCTGGATTATCTGTCAGCGAGCAGCGTCTCGTCTGTCAACACACACACTGAGCTGATCTCACTCGCTGCTCTAATTATAGCAGCAACACTCTGAGGAGAGGCTGTGTTAAACACTTAATAGAGTGTGTGTGCTCTTCTGTGTGGGGCTTTGACAGCGATGAGGCAAAGTTGCATAATGAGGAGGAGCAAGAAAATAAGAAGAAGGGTAATGAAGAGGAAGAAAACAAGAAGGGAGAGTGGGAAGGAAACAGGAAAAACAAGAAGAGGAGAAATTAGAGAAGCAGCAGAGGAGGGAAGGGAGGATACAGAGGAGATGAAGAGAGCAAAAGGAGCAAAAGGAAAGAGGACAGAGAGGAGAAAGTGAGAAGGATGAGGAGAATCAGGAAAAAAATCGATGAAGATTGAAGTTAAAAAGTGGAGCTGAAATAAGACCTGACCAAGTCACCCGTCTCAAACTGTCCTTCA
Source organism: Apistogramma diplotaenia (assembly GCA_015052665.1). Lineage (NCBI taxonomy): Eukaryota > Metazoa > Chordata > Actinopteri > Cichliformes > Cichlidae > Apistogramma > Apistogramma diplotaenia. The sequence continues at coordinate 1,531 of VOQJ01021523.1, read as the reverse complement.
AGGTGTTTCTTGAACCTCCTGATATAGTTTGTCAGTAAACAGCATTTTACTGCTGCAGCTTAAGGTGGAGCTACATTTAATTCATAGCTTCAGTCCTATAAAGTAGAGTAAGTCCACCTTTACTGCTTCCATAGGGATCACGAGGGTCAGTAGCATCCAGGTGCTGCTAATCAAATGCACTTGACTAATTAATCAGCAGCAGCAGCCTCTGCCTCTCCATCCTGGTGATGAAGGAGAATTTCTGAAGCTGAAGTTAAATCCAAAGCTTCAGGAATCACGGGTCAGACCGTCAGACCCACTCTGTTCTTTGCTCTGGATGGACTGACTGATAATCACAACAGGTAAGTAGTAGGAGAACCAGGAGGAGAACCAGCTGCAAAGGACTGGACCCTCAAACCCCCTGGTAACAGATGCTCTGTGAGGACTGTGTGTCCTGGTCATGTAGGCTCCATAAAGGACAGCTCTTCTGCACACAGTCACATGTTATTTCCCACTGCGCACCGGCTGGTCCACTCCTAAAACAGGTCACACTTTGGTGGTTTAAAATGCGTGTCAATGCAATTCACAATCTTCCCAGGAGTGGACATCCCAGCAAATTCACTCCACGGTCAGAGCGTGCAATGCTCAGAGAAAGCTGAGCTGTCACCTTTAACCCTGTCAATGAACACGTCCACTGGCTTTAAATGCAGAAGGCTGGTGTCTGTGTTTATGAGACAGTGTCCTGGATGCAGAGACACAATATGGAGGGTCTCATCAGCCAGATGCAGAGTTAAAGTGTTTCACAGAAATGATACGACTCCCTCAAGGCTAAAATACTGCAAAGCTCCTTTATCCTCTGCTTCAGGATTGTGGAACAAGTGGGTGCTGTGGCTCATTCAGAGGGCAGGGGGGGATTAACATCCCAGATGGAGGTGGGGGGTAAAATAAACAAAGCAGGCGGTGCTGAGGAGAAAAAGCAGAGGCAAAGGAATGATGATGAGGAGGAAGAACCTTACATGTGCTTGGCGATGACGTCAGCGTCGTTTTTTCCTCTTTCTGATGACATGAAGACAAACCGCTGCTTCATTTTCTGCAAACACACAGACGTTTACAGCAGAAACTGCAGATGGAACAACGCCGCTTTCACTTGGAATCTATTCTCTGTGTAAAGTGTCACGGCTTTGGCTGAGTGAAGCTGTGTTCGAGTGGGTGTCCTCCACACCTGACAGCAGCTGTCTCCTCAGCGAGCCCCGCCCACTTTATTCTACACACCTGAATATTAAATGATAAGCATTTCTCTTATGTTTTCCTCTGTTCTTGTAACCATATTTTGGATAATGTTCTGGAGTTCCTTGACAGGTCATTTTGGTGTGTGTGTGTGTGTGTGTGTGTGTGTGTCCCCATGTCTTGTTCTCAAGTCTCTGTCTGTGGTTTTTATTTACTTCCTGTTTTATTTTTACTGGTTTCCTATTCATTGTCTCCAGTTTTTCCGTGTCTTGTTAGATTCTCTCCACCTGTGTCTTGTTTTCCCCAGCTGTGTCGATTCTACCTG
>VOQJ01021522.1:107865-119367 GCA_015052665.1 Apistogramma diplotaenia | reverse complement strand
CACACCCACATAAAAGATATTGTTCTTTTTTAAAAAAACAAAAAAACCAGACTTCATATCTCAGCTTCTCGCACATTTTTCTTACAGCTCTGCTGAACTCAGTAAGAAATCACACAGTTCATTTCATCAGCCAGTTCCTCCTCAAACCGAGAAATCGACTGACTCGCTCCACGTGCTATCAGGTCGGCAGCGGCACTCTCCATGTCATCCAGGCTCATGTGGCAGGCTTCAGCGATCTCACGCTTAGCAAAGTTCACAAATTTTGGGTCCCTTGCGTAGAGTCCGAGACCCTCAGAGATCAAGATCTGTTGTTGATGAGAGAAAAGGTAAAGAAGCAATTTGTAAGACAGGATTATGCTGTTTCAATCTAGAATAGAATAGAATAGCCTTTATTGTCATTATACAGCTGTACAATGAAACGTTTCAATCTAAAGTTGAGCAAATGTTCAAATATAGCAGGGAGGGAATTCAGAAAAAATGTGCACATCGTGACAAGTTTTTCCAACCTGCCATGGTCAAAAGTACAGACATAAGGTTTTCAAAAACCACTCCATACAAGTGGAGGTGGCCCCCTGGTGGCCACTCAGTAATCTAATTTTCTGATGGTGGCCATATTGGATTTGTTGCATACTGGCCACCAAGTGGCCACATCAACTTGATGTGGTGGTTTTTGAAAACCATATGACCATAGGATCCTGCCAAATTGCTAAAACTTGTCACAAAGTCCACAATTCTTATAATTGTTTTCTGAATTTCCTTCCCATTAAATACTATCTTAAATGAAAATCACATTTCAGAAGAGGTGGCAGTTCAAACTCTTGCTTTAGTCACTCGTGCTGAGCATGACTAGTTCTTTTCCTAAAGGGATTCTAACATGATGGATAACAATTCTCCCACTCTTTTTCTGGGAAACATAAAACATCTTCTTCCACTTAGGAAAATGGATGGATTGTTGGGGTCATGGGGGCAGCAGCCTAAGCAGAGAAACCCAGACCACTGTCTCCCCAGCCACCTGCTCCAGCTTATCTGGAGGGAACACTGAGTGTCCTGGGTCTGCCCCTGGGCCTCCCAGTAGGACATGCCTGGAACTCCTCACCCAAGAGATGCCCAGGAAGCACCCTAGTCAGATTCGCAAACCACCTAAACTGCCTCCTTTCAATGTGGAAGAGTAGTACCTCTGTGCCCCTTCCCGGATGGCTGCACTCCTCATACCATCTCTAAAGGAGTGGCCATCCACCCTTTGGAGGAAGCTCATTTCACTTACTTGTATTATCTGCAGTCTTGTTCTTTCGGTCACTACCCAGAGCTCGTGATCATAGGTGAGGGTAGGGATGTAGACTGACTGGTAACTCGACAGCCTTGCTTCTATGCTCAGTCCTCTCTTCACCACAATGGACCACTGCAGCATCCGCATTACTGCAGCCGCAGTCCCAATCCACCAGTCAGTCCACCCATTCCCTTCTCCCCTCACTTGTGAACAAGACCCCAAGATACTTAAACTCCAGACTCCTTTCCTGATTACTTACCGACTCGACCAGGCTGTCTGCGCTGCCTTTGTTTACGAAGCCCTGGTTCACAGGTGGGGGCATTCTTACACTGGTGAATGTCCTGGGTTGACCGGGGTACCAGCCAGGGCGCCTTCCTGCAGGTAGGCTGGCAGAGCCATCATTCCACAGCGGCTGACTCGTACCTGTGGCTTCATCCACCAAGATCATAGGGGTGTAGATGAGCTTGCCCTTGCGTGCTGAGGGGGCAATTATTCCTGGAAGAGGAGTGGCACCAGCTGCTGCCGTGTTCGCCCAGGAGGCGGATGACATTGAGGACACACTGCTGGGCCGGGAGTCCAGGCTGTGCTGGGTCTGACACAGGAGAGCAAAAGAAGACCCAGTGAATTAATTTTTTATCATTCATACTGTAGGGTTTGGCTTTAAGCTAATACACTAACAGGCTGAACATGTATGTGTGCAATTGTTTTACCTGCAAGCGAGATCTAGTTGGAGATGTGTTGCCTTGATAGATTCCTGGGACGGGGAGGTCATCCACACTGCTCTGTGGCCTCAGACATTGGAAATTAAAGGCGGGTTTACGACCTGAAACAGAAAACTGGCCTGAGTGCAAGACTATAACCCTTTGTGGAGAGAGTTTGCATTAGCAGGGTTCAATTATTCATTTGAAACACATTGAATGCATTAATTGAATGTGTGAAGCTGATACTCTGCTTTAGTGGTGCACATCCATTGAAAAAGTTTCAGCTGACCAAATGAACCAATCCATTCAAAGTTGGGCTGTTGCTAACTGGCAGCATCTGGGGCCTGAAAAATTAAGCCAGTACCACAAACTGCAGTTCCTGGAGTGGCCACTTGAGGTGGGCTCCAAAAATGAGTCATTTTAAACCATGATCCAATGTATATATCATATCTTATTATTCCACATAGCAGTGATCTTTATCCCCCTGATGAATATGTTCCTAATGTTTTAGAAGTAAAGATGTGATAGTTTTAGATAAGTGGGATGTGATAGATTAAACAAGAGTGGCATTTTCACCAGAGAGATTATTTATACCCCAAATATTTAAGTATTAAAATTCTTTTGATTGGCAAATTCCAAAAACATATGATCACTACAGTCTATCAGTTCTATTCTTTTTCTTCAAGGGTGGAAGAGAAGAAGAAGGAAAACCTTTTGGAATAGCAGGAAGTAGCCGTCTCCTAACAAACTGGGCGCCGCTGCTCTCATTGGTATTGTAGCCATTGTCAGCGTAATCCTTGACGCTGCTGCCGTTCTCGTTTGCATTGTAGCCATTTCCAGCATAATCATTGACGCTGCTGCCGTTCTCGTTTGCATTGTAGCCATTTCCAGTGTAATCCATGACGCCGCCGCTATTTTCATGGCCGCCGCTCATTGTGCTTCCATTCCCATTGGCGGGGATGAAACTGCTTTCGTTCTCACTGTATCCTGGATATCCATTCACATTATATTCATTTGTGGTGCAGGGAGTAGGACTCACAGCAGCACTCCCTCCATTCATGTTGGCATCACTGTAACCATTGTTGATGAAGTCATTGGTACCATTAGAATAATATGGTATTTCCCCAAGGCTGCTACCTATTTCCAGACTCTGGCCATTGTAGCCTGTATCAGTAGGGACGGGGGAAACCGCCTCTGGATATACATACCTGTAAGACCAAAGGTATAGAGAGCAAAAGTGTTAATCAGTGAGCTTTAGGGGTGCTGGTAGGTAGAATTTTCTTCAGTATTTTAACTACTGTTTCCAAAATTGTTTTTCATAAAAAATAATTTAATGAATCTGCATCTACCACTTTATTCTTTACCTATCTACTGATGCAAGACTTGCAGTATCTCCTTCATTGCTGTAAACCGGCTCAGATACTACCCCTGCATCTGTGATCTCTTCAATTGAAATCTCTGGGGGAGGAGGAGGAGGAGGAGGAGGAGGTGGTGGAGGAGGAGGAAGAGGCGATTCACTTATGGAGTCCACCCTGTTTGTTTAGAATAAAGCAAGTTAGCAAACCACTCATTATGACAAACAAAGCTTACAGCACCAATGTGTGAATTTACTTATAACTCAGTAATGTACCTCATCAGCAGGGGCTCTGATCTCACAGGCTGCTCCGTTACCACGCTGACACCTGCCAGCTCTGATCCTGGTTTCTGGTGTTCCTGCAAGCCCGTCACCTGCTCTGTGATCACACCCCCGTTGGTGATACTGGGCTCAGGTTCCACGATCACGGTCGTCTGTTCTACCAGCGTGTCAAGGGGTGGCATTGGTGTGGTGCAGGGAGTGGGTGTTGCTGAAGTTTCAGGCCCACTGTCGAATATCTCATCACCTGCGCATTCCTCGTCTTCCAGATCGGAGGCCATTGCCAGACGCATCTCTGGAGCCAGGTCCTGCAGTGTCCGTAGCCCTTGCTAAAAATATATCCATAAAGAAGCTGAACTCTTACTATATAGATTAATACAAAATTGATCACCTGCAGATCATTTTCTGAAGGGGAAAGTTTTTTTTTTTATGCTTGCCTTACAGGGATATTTCACAATAAAATCACTTTTTTCCTCTGGCTTGTGGAGCTGTTTATCCATCTGTAGCTCTGCAGGCCAGTTTTAGTGGGATTTGCCCAGCTTGGGAGATATTTTCTGCTCACAGAAAAAAAATATCTCTGTCCAGAAATCACGACACAGAAAAAATAAAATCACAAATTTTGTTGTGAAAAATATCTTCTTTATGCTGAACTCCAACCACCCAATGTTCTATGCAGAAGGTGCATCTAAAGAATGTCGTGCTCGGGACTTGATGTGACCGTTAAAGACACCTCCCTTGGCTGAACTGTAATATTAGCTATCTGCACACTTCCACTGGTGAAGCTTGGCAGGGAGGATATATTTCCTGGCTGATACTGAAACCTCTCACACTAAACTTTGTGAATTTTTGTTAAAATAAATGCTTCGCAATATCTGGAAAATGAAACTGCTTTCTTTTAAATGCATCTTTTGGTAGTTTGAGACATTGAGCACTGCCTCTCAACTAAACACTTTCACAGCTGGCGTCTCCAACACTAAAACCACCAACATGGATAAAAAGCACTGCAAACCAGAAGGAAAAAATATCTATATCTGATTGTAGAGTGAACTGACCCTTTAAATCTCAGCTTAAGGCCTAATAAGAAGATTTTAATTTTGTGCCATCACCAATAGCTGGAAAGCAAATTTGGTTCAAAGTATAACTTGAGTCAACATTTAGTAAAATATGAGATGTGTCATTAACCTGAGACATCCTGAAAAACTTTTGGATTTTTCCAGTAAGGGAGAAGGAGCATATAAGGATTTCTTTTTTTATGGGATCTTCATGTTACCTGTAGAGAAGCTGCCTTGTCCTTCCTTTTGGATTTCCTCTCCCTTTCTTTTCTTTTGCGGTATTTTTTAAAGTAGTCTTGAATCAAGAAGCTGGCATAAAACTTCCCACAAGTCACCTCATCGCCTGAGAGAAAAAGTTACACCAACACCCTTTTATAAGATTTATATGAGTAAAAGTGCTTATTTTTCATTATCGGGTATACAATATGAAAGAAAAGGGCCTCATTTTATATATTTAATATGATTCACTGTAGGTTTGTTTTAATTACTTTTCAGTATGTTGGAAAACAGTGCAATCTTGTGGCATACCTCTAGGGGGAGGAATGACTTCATCAATGAGTTTAGGCTTAGTGCGCTTCCAGAGCTTCTTGATAATCAACTTCAGCTCTTCATTCTGCTGGTCAATGGGGCCTGAGTGGGACACACACAGATCCTTAAATGTAAACAGCGCTATCATCACAGAGTGAGGTAATCTCATACACATGTAATGAGCTTCTGTGTATGTGTGTATTAGCAGAAGGCCTAACCTTCTGTCTTAATCTTGAGTGAGGTTCGCACGAGAGCAAACAGAGTAGCATTGAAGGTGACTGTCCCATCAGGATGCAGGGGAACATTCATAGCAACCAGCCGCTGTGGTGACAAGTTGAGGCAGAAGGAGTCAGATGCACATGCTAAATTTTTTAGTCCATTAAGTCTGCAGCACCGAATGTGTTTTAACTCACTTTGCAAGCAACACGATGAGGACATAATTTTCCGAAACCGAGAGGCGGCTGAATCCTGCGCAGCATAGTCACTACATCGATGTGTTTTATACGACCGCTGTAAGAGGCAGACGGACACAGAGCTGATAAGAGAGATGCACAACAGAGTACACAGAAAGCAGCACACGCTGAGGAGAATAAAATTTGAACGAGTCTCACGTGGCCTCTGGATCATAGTCAGACCAAACTCTCTTAAACTCGTCCAGGTGGTGAGTACCGAGCACGGTCCAGTCTCTCGTCAGATATTCAAAGTTGTCCATGATGACAGCAATGAACAAGTTGATGATCTGGGAAAAAAGATACATAATGTACAGCTTATATTTCATATACATTTTAGTTTAAAGAAAAGAAGTATAACATCAATTATAATAGGATAGAAGGTCTGGGTTTGAATCCACCTTGGCCCGGGCCTTTCTGTGTGGCGTTTGAATGCTCTCCTGTGTTTGCGTGGGATTCCTCCACACAGAGACATGCAGTTAGTGGGGTTAGGCTAACTGGGGATTTTAAATTGCCCATAGGTGTGAATGCTTATCTGTCTGCAACAAGCTGTGTACCCTGTTTTTTCATCCTATGACAGCTGAGATAGGCTCCAGCCTCCACAACAAGCAAGTCAGGCCTCCCAAATTATGTGAACAGCAGGACACTAAAGTCCTGTTCTATATTAGCTGCCAGTAGGGTCTTAATCAGTCTCTGCTAAAGGCTGAAGACCACACATGGACTGATTTATGTCAGTTGTCCAGAGGGAAGAAATTATAGAGGAAATTCAAGGCACACATGAAGGGAAGAACTGTGGTGCTACTGGAAATAGGGCAGCCGAAACGGAGGAAACTGTCCAACACGGGAAGAGATTAAAGGCCAACATCAGTTACAGCTAGACATCAGTTACAGACATTACATCACATGCACAGAGAGGTTAAAATCTCTATTTATTGGATGCAAAATAACCTCTGTTTACTTTTCACATTGTGATATTTCAGTGAGGGCACTTGGTGGACTTGGGTTGTATTTTGAGTGACTCATATATGACGCTGCTGCTGATTCTAAGCAGGAACAGATTATCCTGTAACATATTTCCTGCATTTCCCATTTCCACTGCAGGAGTGCAGCAGCTAGATAGATTACGAGGTCCCACATGGACCCCCCTCCGCTTGCTCTCTAGGGTTAAAGTCACCTTCAGTCGACACATTTAATGTTTTAAAATAGCACTGCGGTCAAAGTACTGTTACCAAAATATTTGTGCCCTTTTAAATCGGGATTTTGCGGTTCGGGTGTGCTGCCTGGATTAATAAAATCCACGGATGGGAGTTCTCTGGTGAGCTGGGAATTGGAGAAGACAGGGTAAGCCTTTAAAACTGCTAGTACGCTTCTACTGTAATACTATGCTGTCTACTTTCATCCGACTTTGATTCCTCCTGACCTGATATTCTGTAAAACACGAGCTGGAATTAATTATGCCTACATTTAATTTAGAGTCAGGAGGTTGTATTTAGTTGTATCAACGGAGGGACCATGTTTTACCACAAATGAGATGAAAAGGAAGTGATTTTTTAAAAAAAAATCCTCGGTGACTTCACTTACTAGGTAAGCACAGAGCATGAAGAAGCTGATAAAGTAAATGTAGGCCAAGTTGCTTCCACAGGTGAACTCTTCACCGGGCTCAACATCAGCTTCTGGGTCACAGCGTCTGCCCGGCAGAGCTGCCAACATGATCTCCTGCCATTGCTCTCCAGTGGCACACCTACAAGGAAAGAGACAGAGAAGTATTTTCACCACTCGCTCACGCTGACATTTAGACCTCCTAGATGTCAGAAAGGAGGTGCATGAAAGTCATTCAAGTTTCAAACTGGAAGCAGTTTTCTCTTTCGGCAAAAGACTCGTGTTAATGCAGCATAATAATATATGCCTCAGAATAAGAGTGCAATAAAGAAATGTATTGTCTGAAGAAAACCACAGACTGCAAATAAATGATGGACATGCCATCTGAAATGTGCATTTTGAAGCTTCGATGACTTTAAGAGATGGACTCAGTTTTCTGGTCTGAAAAGTGAAACCAATCTTGAAGTACTTTAAATCGACATTCTTGCTAATGAGCAGCTGGGGGCAATGCATGTGGTTGCACAAAGAAATTCCCTCGTATCAATATCAGAGCAAAAATAGGATGTTCGTCATGAAAATTATGATCCTCTGGAGTCAAAAAGAAAGATAAAGCAGGCGGCCTGACAGACTCAAACAATCTGTATGTCCTTCGTATCACATTCTTACAATTTCAATTTATTTATGCAGCGCCAAATCACAACAAACAGTCGCCTCAAGGCGCTTTTTATTGTAAGGTAAAGACCCTACAATAATTACAGAGTACCCCCAACAATCAAAAAGACCCCCTATGAGCAAGCACTTGGCGACAGTGGAAAGGAAAAACTCCCTTTTAACAGGAAGAAACCTCCAGCAGAACCAGGCTCAGGGAGGGGCAGTCATCTGCCGCGACTGGTTGTGGCTGAGGAGAGAGAGACAGGGCAAAAGGCATGCTGTGGAAGAGAGAGAGGGATTATTAATAAGTAATGAAAAAAAAAGTTCCATTTAAAATCTTCCAGACGGCACCAACACCACAAACAAGGCTGAGAGGTCCTGTTCAGTGACTCTGATTAGTGAAGGTAAATCCTAGCAGACTAACTGAGCCTTTAACAAAGTTAAAAAAATTAGTTATTAAAAAAAGAGGAAATCAGTTGTAGGGACAAAAACGGTTTTCTGTAGCAGGCCGTAAGCATGTTCATTTCAGCTCTCCATGGGCAATTTAACATCACAGGCTATGGGGATTGACTCGCTTTCGTAGCAAGCCTCAAGTGGCCATTGGAAGAACTGCAGTTACTTACTGTACGCTTCATTTCAGCAATTCAGTTTTCTCCCTTGAACTTTGACCCTTTCTCTGGCTAAAACAGCTCACCTAAAAAGTACCAGAACGGCCATGAAGAACGTCTGGAAGTTGCAGTTTCTGTTGATCTCTGTGTTATCGTCAACAGCCACCTTCCCAAACATCTACAAGAAAAGCAGTCAGTGGTGTATGTGATGAGCTAAAACCAGAGGCTTAGTTTCATAACAATCTAATAAATTAAGAGAAGCATATACTGTGTGATTTGTACTTTTTTTTATCATCACCTAGCTGTAAGAAAGACTCACCTGCATGCCGATCACAGCATAGATGAAGAAGATCATGGCAATAAGGAGGCCAACATAAGGTAAAGCCTGAACAGATAAAAGTCAAGAGCAAAGTTGCACAAAAGTCATCTCAAGAAATTCTTTAACTGTAATTTTATTTCGGTGCTGCACTGACCTGGAGGGACTTGACAAAGGTCCAGAGAAGAGTCCGAATGCCTTCGCCTTTGCTGAGCAGTTTGACCAACCTCAAGACTCGGAAAAGGCGGAAAAATGTGATGGACACTTTCCCGCTTTCTCCTTTCCCAGGAGCCTAGAAAGGAAAAGGGCAGATAAATCAGGAGTGTCATACAGGCCATTCTAAATATTATGAAATATATTTAAATATAACACATTATAGTTTACATCCACATAGCATGTCACATTTGACCTTTGACCTCAGTGTAGGGACAGACTGAGCTGCCTGAGGTTTGCCCTCTCGCAGGGCTTTTTGTTATTATTTATTTAAGGTTATTAGCTTTTGTCCAGCCCAAGGTAACATGACCCATGAACTAAAATAAGTTCAACTCGTCTGCATAACATGCAGCTCTTTGATAATTCCTCAATCCCAAAACACATTCATTACTTCGGCTTTCAGCTCTTACCTCGCCATGACCGCCTCCCCCCTGGATCGTATTGCATGGTCAGCAACACGCAGAGATACCGTGGAGGAGAAAAGAAATTCAAGCACAAATCATTCAGTTTTCATAGTAATCGACGTCAGGTCATTTAAATGAGAAAGTAACCTAACACCTAAAAACACCCTTTCTTTCTCAAAGAATACTAGTAAGGTTGGTTTATTTTATTATTTGGATTTTTCATAATAATCATCTTCAGTTAACCATTTATTTAGTTTACTGTTCAGAAAGCTGACCGCCCTGATGGCAGTAACAGTTTTCATTCTGCCACCTGAATTATCGTCTGATTTTATCCCCACATGATATTATAGTCTTATAACATCAAAATGTTCAGATCCATTAAAAAAAACTTTCATTTACAAATAAATACCAGCAAATCTTCAGGATGTTTGACCACACTTACACAGAAAATAATGGGTCGGCATTGCCCGCCCGGTGTGTTTAATCATAAAATAGTGTATTGGCCACATTATTACGTAAGTATAATTTCATCACCCGCCTCCTAGAGTCATTGTTAAAAGTTTATTTTTGCCTAAATCATCAGATTTTCACTATTAGGTTCAGTTTTTTGTGTTTTGCCATGTTCAAGAAACCATGATAAGATGATTTGAGCTTTTCAACATGGTGCATTTTTTTTTATGACAAATCCTCACCCTAACATCCGAATGTCTCAGCAGAAATCGAGAATCATCAGACCAGGCAACACTTTTCCAATCTACTATTGTCTGGTTTTGGGGTTGCAATTCTTGGCCTTAATTTCCTGTTCTTAGCTGATCAGAGTGGCACTCGGTCCTTCAAGGCTCCATATGCTGCATGCTTTGGCTCCAAAGAGCAGTTATTTGCGTTTTATTACTCTGCTCTCATGTGTGGGAAAATCCCAGTAGATCAGCAGTTTCTAAAATACTCCAACCAGCTCTACAACTATGCCACATTCAAAATAACTTAAATCGTCTTTCTTCCCCATTCTGATGCTCAGTTTGAACTTCAGCAGGTCATCTTGGCCGTGTCTACATGCCTAAACGCAAATAAGAGTGAACAAACTTACACTAAATTCAGAGACTGCAATGTCCAACACACTTCCCACAACGATCAGTGCGTCGAATGAATTCCAGGGGTCGATGAAGTAGTGCTGCGAAGATTAAAGAAGCAAACCGAGAGTCATCGACAGCAGACTGTGAAGCGAGTCGCGGCGAATATTATTCCAGAAGGGAAAAGACACAGTCCTTACATGTGCCCTCAGAGCCATCAGCTTTATAACCATCTCGACAGTGAAAACCACAGTGAAGATCATGTTCAGGATGTCCATGATGGAGGTGAAGAGCTTTGACTGCTCATAATGCTGAGAGAGAGAAAAAACAACACAAAACTTTACATCAGAGCCCCGAAAAAATATGTCAGTATTTCTATGAGAAATCTGAGTGAAACTGTACCTGAACAGCCAGAGTAAGAGTGTTGCCCAGAATCAGCACAAACATGACATACTCAAACTGGCTGGAGTTGATAATTTTCCAGAATTTGAGCTGGGATGGGTTTTTGGGAATGTAAATCTTAATCGGTTGAGCTTTCAGTGCGTAATACACACACTGACGCTGTGAGGAGGAGAAAGGAGAGCGCAGGGAAGTTTGAAGCAATCCCGTCTGTGCAATCAAAACTAAAGAAATCAAGCTTTTTAAAAATATATATATAACTAACCTGATTTTTGTTGAGTTCACAGTTTTTGAACTCGGCCTCTCCCTGCTCTCGAAATGTGATGATGACAAAACCCACAAATATGTTCATCATGAAGAAGGCGATGATGATGATGTAGATGATGAAGAAGATGGAGATTTCGACTCTGTAGTTGTAAATTGGACCTCGGTTGATGGCGTTGGCATCCACGGCTCGGTACAGGAGCCTTTAGGTGAAAAGAAAAAAAAATTGATCCATTGAGTATTTCCTGTGTTTAAGTTGTTTTTTTTTTTTTAAACGAAGAATTTAAATTTTTCAGGAAAATTTGAAAGAAAAAAAGTTTTAAAATTAAATACTTAGGGATGGGGGTTAAA
>VOQJ01021522.1:83816-97590 GCA_015052665.1 Apistogramma diplotaenia | reverse complement strand
AACCGCAAACCATCTAAAAAAAAAAAAAAAAGGATATTTCCACTCCACCAGGGCCAGCGCGGCCATCCGGATAGGGTTGCTGAGGGTGAGGCAGCAAAGAGCTCGGGGGGCCCTGAGGGCAGACTTGTTTGCCTGCATCGCCTTCTTGGCCCCCCCTCCTCTTTTTCTGATCGAGCCAGTTGACCCGAGGGTGTCTGATTTGCCCGCATCGACCCCAGGGGGGCCATCTGGCAATAAATGAGTAAATATAAGCAAAAGATTAAAAAGGCATTTGATTAGAGTGACAATGTGCATTTTTAGTGTGTGGTCATTACATGGGTCGGAGATGGGTTGAGTTGTTTAATTGTGAGTAAATAAGTACATATACAGTCACAGTAATTTATTTGCATTGGGGCATAGAGTCAGTGTAAATACATGCAAGTTAAACAACTTTTTGCCCACTTCTAGTGTACAGTTGCAGTCCTGTTTCAAATCCTTTTATTGTAGGACTGATTGTATCAGCTCAAATTTTATTATCTAACACAATTAGGGAAGGATTTGACATGTGGCTGTGGTAACAGGGAGGTGTTCTGTCCTGAAGGCCTCATATTATAAGACCAGATGTGACCTACTTCTTTAGTGGGAGCAGTGTGGCACTTAGCCCAGCACTATCCCCAAGTAGACCCATGAACACCTGTTGACAAGGCCGTGCACAGAGAATAAGCCTGAGGGTACTTTTATCATCCCATCCGTGAACAAACCAAACCAGCAGCCAAGATATAAACGGTCTGCCCTAGTAAGAAACCAGCGGTGCATTTTGTAGTTATTGTAAAAGTCCACATTTGACTTTACCAGTCACGAAGGGTCAGTTTAAAGAAATGTGAGAACAAAAATAAAAGATTGTCCTCACTCTGCATTTGTCTATTTCCACTCAGAATAGCTTTACAGTGCAATAAAACATAGCAACTTTTGCAATGAAGCCATACAAAGCACATTCTTGAAAGACTGACAGACTACCTTTCTTCGCCGGGTCCATTTCTGCAGGTTTAACGCCACGAAATCACCGAAGAAAACGCACCATCAACTCCTCAGGAAATCTGTGATGCGTAATGGATCACAGACATGAACGTGGCCTCAAAAGAGAGAACTTTCTTGAAGTTAAAAACAACAAAAAAAAAAAAGGGACCATCTGCAGCCTGTCATTTCATAACCACATGCAGAAAGCCGGTGCCGCTGAGAGGCTGCGGGCCATTCTGCTCACCGCCTTCTTGTAGCCCAGAACTCCAATTAAAACAGCTTTCTGGTAATTTCTTGCAGCGAGTAAATGAAGACTGCAATTAAGTTTATCTATGCGGACACAAATCCGTGAGGAATATTAAGACAAACGCATGCCCATATCCGCGGTTGCCTGCCGTCAGGATTAAAGTAGTTGAGCCGTTTAAAAGGATGACAGGGGAAGTCTTTCGAGGGGAAGGTGGAGGTGGAGAAACCCTCCAGCTCCGTAGCAGCTTGCTGCAATGTTTTAGTCTCAAGAGAAAATATTAAGAAAATAGTGAATCAAGATGAAGAACACAGCTTCAAGTTAGGTCCCCTCAATATTTCAGGACCTCGGACAGAAGCAGCCACTGACTGCAGTACCGGAACACCGGCGTCGGGGGGCGCAAGTCAACAGTAAAACACAAGACTGCAAAAAATTTCCCATCATCTGAAAAAAAGAAGTCGGGACCACAAATATAACAATGACTTTTTAAATATCATTTGAACCTTTATTATATTTATGAACCTTTTTCACAGTAAATTTATTAAGATTTTCTGACAGTCTGCAACTGGATCATTTGCTCACTGGTGCTGACGTCAGGAGACTTAAATATTAAAAAGTGCTTCGTTGCTTACAGCAGCAACTAAAGTGACATATTGTGCGCACGTAACAGACTAGACAAACACTGATATTCAACAAAAAACAAAAGAAACCAAACTGTGAGATAATAAGTTATCAAGAGAAACTGCTAAACAAACGTCTTTGGCTCAGACCGTAACACCTCACATGCAAACACACACAAAATCTCTTTCTAATGCACAACTTTAAAAATGTAGTTTTAGGCCTTTCAGTCCTGCAAATACCCGCTTCACTGTTTTTTTAACTCTGCATCTCAAGTGAAAATCTTAACACTTAAAACTTATTTGGTTTCTTGAGCAGTTGATGTCCGTAACTCAGCAAAAAGGAAGTCCTTTACAAACAGGTTGCCTTAATACACCGTTTTTAGAACTACACATTTAACAAAATGACTATAAATACTGAAAATACTGAATGATGGTACAAACATCGGGAAATGATCAACAAACATTCACTCATAAATACTAATTTGTCCCTGAGTTATGTATTAACATCTATTTGACACGCCTGTAGGGACCAGTGTCTCCAGCTGTTGATCATCTTGGTAGATGCTGCTAATGTCGTGGCGTTCCCATCATGCTTTGGACTGTCCACAGCTGGCTTCAGTCCTTAACTTTCTCTACTGAAACTTTGGCCCCTGATGTTGATGCTCTCCATCCTTCAATGGTAACTGACTAGGGTCGTCTGCAAAGGGAATTGCTGGAGAAACCAAAGAGGAAGACACACCAAAGTTAATTTTTCACTGAGTCGTTGTGTAACTTTGGAGAAAAAATTATATTAAATTACATTTATTAAACACCCCAAAATGTCAATACCCAGGGTTGATACCAGGAAACAGAGCTGCAGTCTTATACACGTTTCTGCAGCTTCCCCCCTCCCCATCCCCACAGACATGGTGCCACACCAGACCACCAAAAAACAATAATTTAAGCACAAAGAATTCACAAAGACAGAACAATACAGCCTCAGCATTGCATTTAATCTATTATTAGACTCAATTGGCTTCTCTCAAAATATAAATGAACCCACCCATCACTTTAACCACACTCTGGATCTTGTCCTCACATATGGCATAGAAACTGAAAATTTAACAGTATTCCCTGAAAGCTCCCTACTGTCTGATCATTTCTTAATAACATTTACACTTACTTTAATGGATTACACAGCAATGGGGAATACGTTTTATTACAGTAGAAATATTTCTGAAAGTGCTGTAACTAAGTTTACGGATATCATTCCTTCATCATGCTTTTCAATGCCATGTGCCAACATGCCTTTAAGTTGAGCTAGTAATGACTTCATGAATTTCTTCACAAATAAAATGTTAACCATTAGAGAGAAAATGATTCATAACCATCTCAAAGACGTATCTTTATGTTCAGCTGTTTTCAGCACTGCTGGTATTTGTTTAGACTCTCTCTCTCCAATTGATCTTTCTGAATTAACTTCAATAGTTACTTCCTCCAAATTATCAATGTGTCTAAAAAATGTCCTACCATTAATTCATTCTTCAATCTTAAATATGATCAATCTGTCTTTATTAGTTGGTTATGTACCACAGGCTTTTATGATGGCAGTAATTAAACCGTTACTTAAAAAGCCTTCACTGAGCCCAGCTGTCTTAGCTAATTACAGGCCAATCTCCAACCTTCCTTTTCTCTCAAAGATTCTTGAAAGAGTCGTAAAACAGCTGACTGATCACCTGCAGAGGAATAATTTATTTGAAGAGTTTCAGTCAGGTTTCAGAATTCATCACAGTACAGAAACAGCATTAGCGAAGGTTACAAATGATCTTCTCATGGCCTCTGACAGTGGACTCATCTCTGTGCAGATACTGCTGACCATAATATTTTATTACAGAGGCTTCTTCAGTTCCAGTGAGAGGTGAAAAGTCCAGTCGCCTTTTTTTTTTCAAGCTCCAGGGGCAACTTTATCTCCACAAAATGTATACAAATTTTGGAATCCCTTGAGAAAAGATTTGACTGCCCTTTCATAAACTGTTTAATAAACAAACAAAATAAACAGTTTTCTTATACATAAAGTTCTGTTAGATATTCTGGACGAACGCTGGAGCTTCTCAAAAACAGCAACCCTTCAACTTGAATTTCATTTTGGGGAAGACAAAAGAAGCAAGGAGTCAGATCTGGTGAGTAGAGTGAATTATGAGTAACAGCTGTAATCTTTTATGTTTTCAAAGCCATGTAAGCAGGAGGACAATGGCAGACGTCACAGTTCGGATAATTTAATCCAAATCCGAACATTTGTGATGTAACACACAGCTCCACGGTGATACTGTGACAATAGGGGAATGAATTAATGCTTGTACACTGCACAATCATCTGAAAAATGCTGTCAGGCTTTTTCTCTCATTCTGTCCTGATCCTTAACATCACTGATGGGTCAGTTTTGAAGAAGTGGATGTTTTCGCTCTGTGGAATTTTGAGGTCTATGATGCACATATGTGCATGTGCGATGCTGAATGAGACAGGCAGGGAGCAATCAAAAAGTAGTTTGAGCACTGGTACATCATGGCAGGAGGAGGACATTTAAATCCTGTACAGCTGCTGTTTTACAGGTGCAAACTCCTGAATTCTTTAATCATGTGACTCCTAGTTCTGCCTGCTATAATTATCACTTCTGAAACATAATTAACTTCACTTACGGTTCTGAAACTGCTGTGCTGTGTATCTTGTTAGGAGAATACCAAAACCCTCAATGAGAGCAAGCAAAATTCCTCCCATCATGGCAGAGCCCATCATTGTTAACGGTCCACCTGAAGAAAAATGCGATATTCAGTGAATCACACTAATTATTTCGATGTAGAAACCCGATTCCAAAAATGTTGGGACACTGTAAAATTTAAATAAAACAGAATGCAATTATTTGGAAATCACATGAGCCCGCCTGGACTCTTCTACTGCCATAAAATTCAAAACAGGAAATATTTTTCTTAAAATGGTACATTTTCTCAGTTTAGAAAATGCACCATATGTGTTCTATGTTCTACTGTTAATAAAAATATGGGTTAACAAGATTTGCAAATAATTCCATTAAGGATTTTTTTTTTTACATTTCACACAGGGGCCAAATCTTTCCAGAACTGGGTTTGTATTTATTGACACAGAGATGTGGTATTTTGCTCATGTGAGCCATTAAGTTCTTTCTTACTGCGTGCTGCTAGGATGGCCCCAGTCAGAGCACCACTGGTTATGGAGTTCCAGGGATCCTCTTTCCCTCTGATGCGAACCAAGCCACAGTCGATTGTGGAAAAGAGCCCTCCCCACACAGCGAAACTACCTGCAAATACAATTCAGTGAGCGACAGTCAGTGTAAAAGTATACATCATTGTAACTGGTGTGCTTAACACAACAGGACCTCCTCACCTCCAATCTGTGGAGCTCGAACTCTCACTGCTTTTGCACTCCCTTTCAGTCTGTGTCGGACACCCTGAAATATTAGAGCACAGTTGAATTCTGCCTTTAAAAACCTGATGAGCCGAAGAACAAACAACTGTGTTTTGAACTCACAGCTGGGGCATTTCGAAAGCCCTTGACTGCCTGGAACACTCCTCCTCCAATTGCACCCATTGTGAAAGCACCTCCACAGTCATCTACTATCCTCCAGGGGCTGCATTAAAAGAGAAATGGACATCTATGCAACAATGGGGACACCTTCATCACATATAAACAGTGCAGAAGCTCTCTGGAAAGACAGTTTGGGTACAATTTTGGTTGAGAAATTACATGTTGAGGAATTACAGCAGTACTGTAAAGAAATAACTTCACTGACAAAATAAGTCAGTGAAGTTATTTCAGCATTTAGGCTCACAGTCCTGGCCCTGCTACTGAGGTTTTTCTTTTCTTTATATCATTCCCCGAATTAAAACATTTGATATGAGCTATACAATATTATAAGAGTTACATGTAAATAGTGATGTTAAAGATACTCATCTTGTTTATGGTGTCAACAGGACTGATATAACACTACATTACATAGAATAGAATAATATAGAATAAAGTGCCTTAAAAAAGTATTTCAAGAAATAAAAGTAGGATTGGTGGTTCTTTGGCTCTATAAATGTGCACTCTGAGGAGTGCAGCTCAAGTTAACATAGAATGATTTTAAGTCCCTTAAATATTTGGATTTCCTGTTCCTGGCAGCACATTTGGAGTCTTGTAAAAACCACAATTTTGCAGCAACCAGCTGCTGGGGTTTTAGGAAGGCCTCAATTACTGCAGTTTTAAGTCCAGATAAAAAAAATCTACTGTACCCAAGAACTTTAAACAAAGGAGTTTAACACAAGTTCTAAAAGCTCTTAAATTAACTTTATTCCCCATTCTGATGCTAAGTTTGAAAGGTGTCATTTACATTTGAGTTGTAGGGGTATCTGAGATTTAACCTGTCTACCACACGTGCTTCATAAATAATTATGTAATTATGCATTGCCACACTTGCCACATTTTGAGATAAAACCACCATGAAATATTCTTTATTTTTTATCCTACCTCCAGCTGTCACTTAAAACAGTGACATTTTCAGGTAACGGTTACTCTAACAGCTTATTGTGTGAGCAGAGGACGCCTCCTGACAGCGGCTTCATCTTCATATATCCCTTTAACAGGCTAGCTGTAAAACACAGATACGCTTTCTGCTCACTCTCACGTCAAAACTGAACATGACATTAACAAGCCAACACTCGGGTCAAGCTTAATTAGTTCTGAAAGAAAAACAAACCCTTAAAAGCTAATCTTACCAGGGCTCACGGGCATACTCCTCCATGTTTGTTGTCGTCTTCAAGCGGGCGTGTTGATGTCATCATTAAGCGACACCCTTGTGTGCTGTTTTGGGAAGCGGTATCGTTAGCGCTGCTCGACGATCAAAAAGAACATTTTCTTAAATACAGGTAAGAATTTAATTATTTTTTGTTGTGTAATCGTTTTAAACAAAATGTAATATTAGTGTTTTTGTGATATATGTGCTTTTTTTAGACCCACAGTTGTGTTTATTGCTTTAATCTTCGAGCTGCAGCCTCGCGTTAGTATCTCGTTAATTGAAACATCTCATATTTTACATGGATTTTACAAGGATGAGGAGTTAGGAAGCGTTTCACCTGCAGTCACAGACGCACAAAACAAGATATAGACGTTAAACTCAGATCTAAATCTAGGATCCCATAAATTAGACCAAATTATAAATGTAACTTGCTAAAAGTGTTGCTGTGCCTGGAATAACAAATGTTATTCACAACTCTATTTGCAACAGAGAACCAAAACCGAACCGCTAACCACTAAAACAAATAACTATTATTGTAAGCTTCTCAGTGTCTTAATTAATCTAGGAATGCATAGTATTGAAAGTAAATAATACATTTTATATAACCTGATTTATGATTATTCTAGGGCTATGTTACTGTGAGCATATTGTCCTACAACTGCTTTGCACTGATTCCTCTGTTTCAGGATGCCTTTACCTCCAGCACTGCTGGCCCGATTGGCCAAGAGAGGGATTGTTAAACCATCAGAGCAAGGTAGTGGAACAGACTTCACATCTTGAGCTCTGTGCTTTGTGGCTTTTTCATTATGTTTCAGTGCTTTGTAACAACCTTTTCCCCTCAATTCATCCAGATGCAGATGAGGAAATTATTGCTGAAGACTATGATGATAACAATGTAGATTACGAAGCTACCAGAATAGAGAATCTACCACCAAACTGGTACAAAGTGTTTGACCCTGCTTGGTACGTATACTCGATATAATATAACACAACAGAATATTAGAGGTGGCAAAAGTACAGGAATTATTTACTTAAGTAGAAGTACAAATACTTGTGTTAAAAATACTCTGGTAAAAGTTGAAATACTGTGTCAACTTCTTTACTCAAGTAAAAATGATAAAGTACAGGCTCTGAAATGTATGTAAGTCAGAAAGTAAAACAGATCTCTTTGAATTACATTTCTTCCAGCTGTTCTTGTGCAAAGATAACTGAACCTCTTGCTATATTTGATGTGACAATAAAGTAGTAATAGACATGGGAATGCATTTTTTTTTAAATGTTGCCTTCACACCTAAACAGTAGTATCATACGGGGTTAAAGTGGGATTTGGCAGGTGGGGGAACCCCAAAGGTTGAGTATTAAGGTTGATATCAGTGAATAAATTTGAGCATCATCAGCCTAAATTCAATGTTACGTACATGGAGCCAAATCACAACAATCACAACTCATGGCACTTTATATTGTAAGGTAAAGACTTTACAGTAATAAAGAGAAAAATCCAACAATAAGAGGACTCCCTATGAGCAAGCACCAGATATTAATAATAACTAATGACTAAATGCAGAGTGGTGTATAAACACAGTGAAAAGAGGTGAGTGAAGAAGAAAGACTCAGTTTATCATGGGAACCACCCCCAGCAGCATAGGCCTGTTGCAGCATAAATAAGGGAGTTAGTTTTATTACTGTTTTATTTTATTTTCCTTTCAGCGGTCTTCCTTATTACTGGAATGTCGAGACAGATATGGTTGCCTGGTTATCCCCAAATGACCCATCTGCAGTGATAACAAAAGCTGCCAAGAAAATAAGAGGTATTTTTTTTATTAAACCTCCATAATGTAATGATTTTATGAGGCGCTGATGATCATAGTTTCAATCCTGTTACAGTAGTAGTTTGTTGTGCTTTCTATGTCATGGCTGATTTTGTGATCCTTGCCTTGTGTTTTTAGCAGAGGGAGGAGATGAACGAGGCGAGAGGCAGGTTGAGAAACCAGACAGAGACAGAGAACGACACAGAGACCGAGATCGTGAACGGGATCGAGATCGGGAAAGGGACAGAGAGAGAGACAGAGAGCGGGATGACGGGAGGGACAGAGACAGAAGAAAGCAGAGGAGAGAGGACGTGGCACCGTACAGCCGAGGCAAAAAAGGTGATGTTTCCATCTGAATCATCCTCACATTTTCACATTGAAGCTTTTTACATGATTGAATATTGAATTTTTTCAATTTCTTTACAGGTAGAAAAGATGACGAGATGGACCCGATGGATCCAAGTGCTTACTCGGATGCCCCAAGGTACAGTTCCAATAGTCACCTCGGTATATGCTATATATAAGCAGTTCTTTGGTGCTCCTGCTATTTTGCCAGAAACATAGTGTTGCACTTGTAGAAAGTAGGGAGACTTGTGAGAGACAGATTTGATCTTTAATAGGTCCATCCCCAAAGCCCCCGAACAACATAGATTCCTCCTGGAATCAGTGGGACACAAACTCCTCCACCATGATAAGGTGGTGATGAGTAAATACTAATAACCACCAGTGAAAAAAAATCACATCATTAAAAAGGTTTTAAACATATAGCCTATAAAATGAAATAAATCCATTCATCTTTTACCAGTCGATCGACTGGCAGCTTCACTTTCATGCTCAGCTCTCTTTACCAGTGAAATAAATCTTATTTTCCCCATTTCTTTCTACAGGAAAATGATCCAGTGTAAATAGTTTCCTCCTCCTTTGTTTAGGATTTCTATGACCACAGTAAAATTCTGTCCTTTCACCACCTGTCCCTGCTAACTTGTAGTATCCATCCATTATAGAACCTTTCCACAGTATTTAGAGAATTCAACCAGTTTTTATTGAAACTGCTGCACAGATACTTTTTGGTCACTTTTGTAGCAAAATTGACTGTTGCACCGCACCCCATGTTTAATGTCACAGAGCTGTTTACAGTGTTATTCCCTTCAGCAAAGTCTGCAGAAATGCAGACTTGCAGAGAGCCCTCATGCACTTGATGATTTGACAGTGTGACAGCTCTGAGCCCTCACAGGGTGAAAACGTTTGAACACTGGGATCGGACCATACACTTTATTTTTTTTAAACAGCAGGCATTTTGGTTCATTGTGGCAGGAAAATCACAGGTGTTGGGGGGTAGGAAAATCTACATTTGATCAGGGTTGTTTCCTCAGGATTGACGGAGCCTCGTCTCAGCTGCAGAAGACATAATAGAGTGCATTTAAAACCCAAACTTGTTCATATTTACAGGGGGTCGTGGTCGAGCGGGCTGCCCAAACGTAATGAAGCAAAAACGGGTGCAGACACAACGGCAGCAGGGCCTCTCTTCCAGCAGCGCCCGTACCCGAGTCCAGGAGCTGTTCTTCGGGCTAACGCAGCAAACCAACCACCCAAGGAGTAAAAACGGACACCGTGAAGACGGCAACTCGAGACACACAGCTGCACAGCTGCTCTTCATCATGCTCACGTGTTAAACACGACTTTTCTTTTCATTGTGAAACGTGTTCATGTCAGAAGGGCTGAGCTTTTTAGACAGCTAACGCATTCATACTCCTGCCATGTAGAGCATTTGTAAATATGTTTTTATATGACTCAGAGACTTCTTGTTACTACAAACATCGGTGAACATGATAATAAACTTAAAACGACTGTGAAAATGTTTTCTTGCAGCTTCTCTTTACAATTTTGATGCCATCTGTACATACAAAAAAAAAAAATCTTGACAAGGTTTTATTACAAAGCTGCAATATTTTTAAATCCATTATACTTGAATATTACAAAACACAACAGGTGAGGTGAAATGGGTGGCAAAAGGACTGAATATTAGAGTAAACATCAGAAATCAGTGGTGGTCTGCTGCTGCGCCTACATAGTGACAAATGGAGTCGTACTCCAGCGTGAACACTTCCTCGTATCTGTCGAGCTGGACCATCGCTCTGCACTTGTTCTTGTCCCGCTGAAGAATACGGCCAACCTGAAAGGGGGAGGGGCAAAAGAAGAAATAAAGGTGATTAGCAACAGCTAATCATGTTCAAACAAATACATATTTGAGACAGGAAGGGGCTTACCTGTCCCTTGTGCTCACCAAGCACCACCATTACAGAATCATGTTCGCTTTTTGGGATAATGGTTTCCAGCATGTCCTGCTTCACATCTGCCAGGGGAAATAAATGAAACAGTGGATCAGTCACTGAAGAACAGTAAGAGCTCCTACGGCAGCACTCAGGAGTAGAGTTACCTGCAAATTCTGACATTTGTTTGCTAATAACCAATAAGACAGGGAATCAATCAAATAATCTGGTTCCCAATCTGGGAACTCTTCTTCACAGATTTAAGTCAGCAGTGACCTCTCGGGATAACGACCAGTGCTTCCAGGACAGTCAGCCGATATCTGAGTTAAGATGTCCCGTTTGTCTCCTGTCATTACTTACAAATGCAGATACATTTAAAAAGATTATAAAATGCTAAAGGATTCTTAGACAATAGCCAAGTGCTGCAAGGTTACATTTAAGCAAAGGTAATCCCTCCCTTGCTCTCTAACAGGACTCTTTACC
The DNA here is from genome assembly GCA_015052665.1 of Apistogramma diplotaenia. Taxonomy (NCBI): domain Eukaryota; kingdom Metazoa; phylum Chordata; class Actinopteri; order Cichliformes; family Cichlidae; genus Apistogramma; species Apistogramma diplotaenia. The sequence goes on along the minus strand of VOQJ01021522.1, from coordinate 86,383 downwards.
TCCCAAAGCCTATTCAAATAACACAACATATCTTCAAAACCAAATACATAAACAAAAAAAACCCTTTTCTTAAAATTCCTAAACATTTTATTTGATCAGCTCAGATGTGTCTGTTCTTCACACCACCACCAATGATTCAAATTAGGATTTGTAGCCTGTTTTATGCTATTTATGATAAATATACTACATAAAAACTTTACCATACACAGATGTATTATAAAATCAAGAACAATAACAACACACATTTTACACATTTGCTGACAAGCCTCCAACAAGAAACACGAACACCGCAGAGCGAGAAAAACCCCACAGAGTGTGAGAAGGCACTAATGACTCACCGTCTAACAGTCTTCCCTCTTCAGTTCGGCACACGCAGGTAGACGGTGTCAAGACATCTTCCACTCGCATCTACCGGAAAAAAAAAAAAAGCAAGACTGATCACAAAAGTTCTGACAGAAACTCAATGTTTGCGATCATCACAACTCTGCAGCAATATGCCAGGACTGTCCTGCGACTGCCAATACTTCTGTTTTAAGGGGGACAATTAATGATCTCAACAAACTAGTATTTCTGCTGCTGAGTAGGAAAAGGTAGTTTAATTGTTTAGTTGGTTATACTGTTACCACTGCAAAATGTCAAACAAGCTGGAAAGAAATCCCACTTAAACCTCATGAAGGCAGCATGTGCTCAGCACTTCATGTCACAGTTTTCTTTAATTTGCCATCTGCCTGTCCCTCCACTGATGTTCATCCAAAACTGGCACAAAAAGTATAACATGGCTTTAGTACCTTTGAATTGTAGTACCTGCCCCCTTTGAACATTTTGTCTATGAAGCGAACTTTCAGGTCCCTCTGGAGCCAGGAGGGGGGAGCTGGTGGTTGCCTTGCTTCTTTCACCGGAGGTTTCTCTCTACAAAAGAAGCAGCAGATGAACAAATATATGGCATGTTTCATCAGAGAACACACTATCAAAATTATAAATTGATTATATACAGTGAAGGAAAAAAAAGCACAAAGTCATTAGATTTAGGCCAATCTGGATAGCTGGGAATCAGTCCGCAAAGGCCTCTACCTGACACCTGCAGGAGGGCGGACTTATCTCTCCCTCCAGCTCCCTCCCCAGGCCTGCCTCCAGGGTGGAGCCCGGTAACAGGGTAAACAGTTCCCTTGGTAACTCTTCCAAAAGGCTCGTTGGAATCGAATGGATCGATGGAATTCAATTTGAAATGCTGGTTAATGGAATGCTGCACTTTTTTGGTGAAGATGTACCTGTCCTGACTCGATTCCCTGTGCTTCCTCTTCCTGTCGTCTTTCTCTCGCTCTCTTTCTGAGGACTTGTGTTTTATCTTGTCGCTGTTACTACTCCTCTCCTTCTCCTCCCGCCTCTGATGCTCTCTCTCCCGCTCTTTTTCCTTCTCTTTCTCCTTTTCCTTGTCTTTGTGGGCCTTACTGAGGCGACCTAATTGTTGGGAAAAAACATCATGGCATTATGAAAAATGTGGCGAATACAGACACAGCAGTATTTCATGAGTGACTCTGAGTGGTGTTTTTGTTATAGGAAAGAATACTGCTGACTGCTGCTGAAGCCAAATCTCCGTTCAATAAAATGTAAAAGCATAAATCCGACTCCCAGCAGACTAACAAGCTACCTTAGATACTTTATTTAAAAATACAACTGTATTATGTGTAATTATGTGTAATAACAACAGCAATACAAATATTTTACATGTAATAAACAGTATGGCCGAACAGAATTTTGGTATTTGGTGATCTCTAAATGCTACCATCATTTAAGCAAAGTTTGCTATGCAGGAGTCATTTACTTAAATTCAGGGTTACTCACTGAGGTCCTTGCTGTATTTCTCATATTCCTTGCGCTCCACCAGTTTAATGACATACTGACTTATTGTCACAGTCTTGCTGCCGATGGCCAGCTTCACCATGACTCGAGCGTTGTCGGGATCAACGCCTTCTATCTGCCCCGGACAAAAAATAAAAGACGTGGTCAGAACCGGCTACTTCCAAATAAATGACCAGCTTTAGATACATCTTCAGGGCTTCCTAGTGTATGTCGCCTGTATGTGTACACACATGCTTATAAAAGCCAAGCACTTTGCACCAAATAACAACAATTTAGTGAGGTGCCTCCCTCGGTGAGTCTGCAGTGGACAGACTCCAGCTCTGCATCTCCACTGCAGATTGTTCTGCTCTGTGTACCGATACATGAACCAGTTCTCCATCTGCTGCAGGTTCTGTTTGGGGGAGGGGCTAATGCGCAAGCATACGGCAGACCTTCAGAGCAGAGCAAGATCAAGGGCCCAACAATTCATCCCCTACATCCACTCCTGCCTACTTACTTACAGTTTGTGTGTCTGTATGAGGGGTGCCCCATATTAAAAGCTGTTCCAAACTGACTAGCCTTTAAGTGGGTTACAAAGTCCTCCTCAACAATCTGCCCAAATATTTATTTTACCACTTTTACTTCCAGTGCAGGAAGGTGAGGAAGGTGATGGTTGTATTTACCCATTAATAAGAGGCCCTGACACATGATATGGAGTGGAAAGGTGA
>VOQJ01021522.1:69035-83796 GCA_015052665.1 Apistogramma diplotaenia | reverse complement strand
GTGGAAAGGTGAAAGGGGTGGACAGGAATTGGCCCCCTGTTAGCACCGACTGAACTTTCAAAAATAATAGTGAAAAAAGTGTTTACTATCTAATCACACACTTGTAAAGCAAAAATCCTGAAATGAGTCACTGAAAATACTCGGCCAGCCAGCCCAAGCAGTCCTTATGTAGAAAACACTGATTTTGTTCCAGGAGAAAATGACACCACCGATTCCAGATCAACTCCTCACCTTGCCATAGAGATCTTTATGTGGCCCCGACTGCACCAGCACATAACCCCCAGGGCCCATCACCAGCTCCTCCTCCTTTCCTCGCTCCTCGCCTGGCTTTGGGGGACGCTTGCGTCTGCTGGGCTCCAGGTCCTTTATTGCCGAACGATCTGCTCCGAGACCCAAACCTTTTGGACGCAGCTCGTGTTCGATTGGCTTCACATCTCTACAGCAGTGAAGGCAGCCACAAGAATGAGTCAATACACGGGGAGATGGACACGTCCAGGTTGTAAAACAGGCTCAAGGTGGACACTGCTTCAATTTTCTAGGTGCAGAACAATGCATAGTTTCAAATTATTACTAGTTTTATACAGTTTGTGTTTTTATTGCAGGATAATGAGAAAAATCTTAGGACTTAAGCAATTATTCAGTAATTGTAATAGCTGCCAATTAATTATTTATCAGTAGACTCGCTGCTTCAGTTCAAATTTGAACACCACTGTGATAAAAGGTAAGTGTAATAGTATTAAAATAGGAAACGGTAAAGCAGAAAGCTGTTTATTACTTACTGTTTAAAGGTGCGTCCGATGCCTTCCCCCTTCTTCCAACCCATCCCTTTAAGCATTGCAAGTCCATAGGCCTCGACAGGAACGCGCTCATAATCTGCTTCTGTTGACTGACAAATGCACACAGCAAAATTATTTCAGAAATCAAGACACATAAATTTCTAGTATAATTCTGACAGCGCATTAAAAATTCTTGAGGGGCTAAATGAGGTGCTTATGTAATCACTGACTTATGAAGCACCGAGAAAAAAAAAAAAACTGTTTGTTGCAGCTGACAGAGAGAAACAGCTTGTCATGCCGGTCTTACTCAGCCTTTTGGCCAGAGGCTGTCAGACTGAGTCCCGGCTGACTCAGAGTCACCAGGCTGCAGCTACAGCAGCCCTCATCAAAGCAGTGGCCCTGCTCATCTTTCTCCACTGAAGGCTTTTCTCTGAGGGAGGCTGGGAGCCCCTCACAGAGGAGCCTGCATGAATATGAGCTCTGGGGCACCGTGAGCAAATTTTCCTCGACTCTCATGTTCTGCTAGTCACATCCGCAGCGATGGAGAGCAGATATGGGACGACGGTGAAGACATGTGAGGCCTTTTTTATGAAAAGAAACAAAAAGAGATCTCTGGGAGATGCTGATGCCTGCCACCAAAGTCTTACTGTACTGACAAAGTCATCCGTACCCATGCACATGTGTGCAGCTGCGTCTCCCCGTTGAGAGTCAGCACTTTCCCACCCTCAAATTTTGGTCTGTGTCAGGCATTTTCATTTGCTTTCTATTCGTTTCTATTAAATTAAGTAAATTAAGACAATTTTTGTATATATATTGTGTGTGCGTTTATTTATTAATTACACAGCAACTACATGGAAAGACTTTTGTTAAAAGTGGAACTCTGGTATTTCCAGTCCATGCATTGCTCTTGCTGTTTGCAATGATAAAATCTAATAAGAAATTGTCTTTTAGAATTAATGATTAAGTTTGTCACATAAGAAGCTAAGATGTCTTTACTGTCATTGCACAATGCAATGAAATTTTGTTGGAGCCAGGTTTGCCACATTTAAAGCCCTTTAACCCTGTCACAATTAGACATCAATTCTTTGATCTTCAATTTTAAATTCATCTGCATTTCTAAATACACTTGGTGCCAATGGCCTAAATATCTACTTGGATTTTTTTTATTTATTTCGAGCTTTATTAATTTGAGATACTCGTTTTTTGCACGTGTTTTTTCAGCAGCTGGGATAGGTGCTTTTGGATGTATTATTTGATTTCCCACCTTTCCCACCTCAAAACCATTCAAAACACCTTCTTTGGGCTGCTTCCTTTAAGGGTCACTGTTGAGGATTATTTTGTTACATCCATATGGTTAAACCCTTTGACCCCTGCACATAAGAGCAATGCACGCATGTGGAACTTTCTGAGTGTGTGTCCTGTTTTCTGTCCCGGTGCCTCCATCTCCAAACAGATAAGATTTGTTTGCCCCATCTGCTACATACATCTGTATTTGATCTGAGTAGGATAACTAGACTTCTACCCAGTAACAGTGTAATATGATGCTGTGGGACCTTGTATAAGTGAGGACTCTCTCCTTTGTTCCTGTGAATTTCCTCACTACACTCCTGCATGTGCTGTACCAACTGAAATCCTTCTTGCAAGAATAACATTTTCAAAAGACAACTCCAGCAACAGACTGTTTTTATTTAATGCACTAAAGCTGCATAATAATCACCACAGCAGATCATGGTTCCATCTCACTCTACCCCTGGCACCCTCATCTGTCAAGCCAACTCTCTGCATGTTTTCCTTCACTACATCCACGAATCTCCTCTGTGGTCTTCCTCTTTTCCTCCTGCCTGGCAGCTCCATATTCAACATCCTTTGTCCAATGTATTCATGTATTCACTGTCCCTCTACTGCACATGTCCACACCATTTCAAGCTCTCTATCCTTCGCTCCAAAGCACTCAACAGGAGCTCTCCCGCTGATATACTCCTTTATACTCAAAAAGCATCTTCAGCTCTGCCTCTTGTCTTTTTGTCAGGTCATTCCGTCTCCAAACAATACATCATAGCAGGTCTCACTGCCATCTTGTAAACCTTTTCTTTCACTCATGCTGCTCTCCTTCTGTCACAAATCAGCCATGACACTCATCTCCACCCTGCCTGCACTCACTTTGTCACCTCTCTTGTGCGCTGTCTGTAGCTTTGGATGATTGATCCAAGTATTTAAATTCATCTACCTTCACTTGCTCTTCTCCTTGCTGTTTCACTGTTACATCTGCCTCCCTCTCATTCACACACATATACATCTTGCTTCTAACGACTTTCATTCTTCCTTCATTACCTTCACTCCTGCCTGACATCATCTGTCAACCTGCCCATCACCACTGTTATAATCTATAACTCATACAGCACACCTCACATTTCACTGTCCTCATATGTTCTGCAACACTTACATACTCTTCTCTACCACTCCTGACTTCCTCCTTTCACGGCACCCTATTATATGCTTTCTCTAGATCCACAAAGACACAGTGCAACTCCTTCTAATCTTCTCTATACTTCTAAACTTCATATAAAAGATAAAATTAAGCATATACCCTTCAGCGGTGTCTACGGCCGGGATGATATTCTGAACTGCACAGCAAAGAGAGTATAAAATAATTTAATTTATGTCCTTGCGTTAGTCTCCATACTTACAGATTCAGGCCTCAGGTCCACCTTTACATGGTCTCCATCCTCAAAGCCTTCTGGCACTTTGTTTTGCATCAACAGGGGAATACTGAGGTTGAGGTTTTCTGACTTAGGGCCATTTTCCCACAGCTCAAGCTGCCTCCGTGAATCTACAAACAGAGGTTAAGAGAAGTTTAAGTCCATTTATGTGATATAATCGTGCTCCCAGCACTACCTTCCGCATACATACAAACCTTCAATGAGCTCCTTAACAGCCTGAGACTCCACCGAGTCATTATCTTGGGTTGTGTCCTGTGTTTTGCCTCCATTTTCGGAGTTCTGGTCCGCTCGATGCCAGCGGTTCTTCTGGATCAGAGGGATGATTAGCTCCTTGGGTTTGTCAGCTGGTTTTGAACTGCACCAAAGAATGACATTAGAGAGCTAGCAGGCGGGGCCTTTTCAAAACAAGACTTTGCGTTTCCAACTATATCTAAGTTTACAATTACAACAATGGCTATTTCTTATTAACAAAGCGAAATGATTTCAATAATTAGCTACGATTGGGAAAGTAACCGCTACCCTATAGCGGAACATTTTGTTAGCATTAGCATTAAAAAAAAACACACCTTTGCAGTTCATTTCCATCAATTCCAGTCAGGTAATCTCTGTCAGATTTCTTAATCTGAGCGTCGCCGGTCAGAGGTTTAAATTTACTGGCTGTTTTGGTGAAACCAAACGACACGGTCGCTGTTTTTCTCTCTCCTTGTTGCTCATTAGAAGAAGCTGCGGGCTTAAAGGAATCCGCATCTGCTCCGTGCGACGCCATTGTTTGTTTGATGGAGAATGACGCACACGAAAAAGAATTATGGTGGTTGTAGTTTATTCGTAGCACTTGAACGGCTTCACTGCAGATGCCATTTACTACATCTCCCGTCATGCATCAGAATTAAAGTTGCAGAGTAGTTTTGACAGCGACACGATGGAGAGGTTATCTCTGATATTTGATTTTAATCCACAGGGCAGAGAGAACAAGTTAGACAGGAATCAAATACAGTTCGCTAATACAGTTTTTATATTTACATATTTAAAAAGACAAAATAACCAAGTGTGTCCTTAATAATGCTCAATGCAATTAAACCGTGTGCCTTTAATTGAAATAAATAATGACACTGAAGGCATTTTAATTACCTGTGTAAAATATTTGGGTAAATTTCAAGAATATAAAACATTTTCAGCAAGGCTTTTTTCAACTTAAATTTTAAAGTTTATAAGGCTATTTCCTCATTAATATTTTCATAAATTCACAGGCATTTAAAAAGTAAATTCACAGGCTTTCTTTCGTCTTTCGAAAAGCAGCAGTCAGTGGTGTATCAGGGCTCCAAAATGCTTGAAGCGCACCCTAAAGTCACACCATCATTAAATTCATAGCTTCACAATAATATTCTTTTAGTGCAAATTATATCATAATATTGCTTGTCAACGCTGGATTAAATACCTTATGCTGCAAATGCGGCCTAGAAAACCTCTTGTTCTAATCTTGTTCTCACGCCTTTAACTCGTAAGCGAAAAGTGATGATGCTGCTGCTGCTGCTGCAGCTGCTGCAGGTACAAAGAGACCTACAGGGGCGGTACTTTTAACTCTTTTATTCCCTCCCCTCGGTGCTCCTTAACTTCTCAAGATAACCTTCTCACTTGCCACTTATGCTGTCATTGTTTCTTATGCTTCAAAAGTGCATTTTAGTAGCAGGACCTCCGGCCTATGGCGGCTCTTTCAATTGGACAGTAAAGCCTAATCTAATCTTGTCTTTCTCAATTACGCCCCGGGAGCACCGCGCCTGCAGTTCAATGACACCTCTACCCGGTCAAATCGATAGTACCGATGTTTGTCTTTTTGTTAGCTGGTGCAGTTGCATCGATCAAATAACTATGCATTGGTAAACAATTAACCTGGACGATCTGGCGAACGAAGAGGGGAGGATTTGAAGCGAGTAAAGCGGACATGGAGGTAAGTCCAGCTATTATTACTGACACTTTGCACAAGTTAAAAATTTGCGACCACGTCTCTCATCCATCCTCCACGCTGTTTTGCCTATAGCAGTGCAGCAGCTGTTACAATATTTTGAGCGGCCGCTGTCACATTTGCCCGATAGTGTGTATGCATGTGTTATTTCCCTCTCTCTCCTCTCCCCTCTCTCCCTGTCTCCCTCTCTCTCTCTCTAAGATCACCTCGGCTCTCAGAGCATCACTAGTGTCCAAATATATCCCGTCAGCCGCGCACATCGTATCTGACTTTGTCTGGGATACAGTGGCAGCATCTACACATCACTGCATTCCCACACCGCTTCTTCTTTTTTTTTTTAATTACCCACCGGACTGCTGCTGCTCCTGCTGCTTTTAAACCAAGCAACTCATCTTTATTAAGTATACTGGCTTGTCATTTAACCTCAGTCGGGTCAATGTATATAGACGCGTTCAAACGGATCCTCTTTGAAAGGCTCAACTGCTTGAAGAGGATGTGTGTGTGTCAGCGGCATGGCAGGTTAGTATTTCCCTAAATAGAGAAATATGAGAATTTGTTGTGTGTAAGCCAAGTGTGTGTGAGGTGAGGTGAGTTGGCGGGGTGGGGTGGGGGTTGGACTGAGATGAGAGAGTGTGTGTGTAAGTGTTTGTGTGTGCATGTAAACTAGTCAGCCTGTGTGTGAGAGAGAGTGTGAAGAATGTGGGTTTGTGATTAGGCTGGCAGATCTTTTGGATAACAATGTCAGTTTTAACAAATTTAGCAGCTGGTGATTGAGCATTCATGCTTGGTTGTGTGTGTTTTTGTATATGTGTGTGCGCAGATGAACTCATGAATAAGCTTGGAAAGTTTGTTGAGACACATTTCCTAAATCTCTTTCCCTTTTCTTTTTTTTTTTTTGCTACTCTTCAATCTCCTGCTCCAGAAATTGCCGTAATGAGATGTGAACACAAGCCTATGCTTGATGCACCTGCACCCATTTTGCCCTCAGAAATAGACCGACTCGCAAAACGTACTCTATAGTTCAGAGCCAGGTGTGTGCATGCATGTGAACAAGTGCCTGGCAGCTCTCTGCACGCTCTCTGTACGTGCCTGAGTGTTTGAGTGTTTTGTTGCAGTTCGCTTAGGGTGTGTCCCAGTTCGATAAAGGCATTTTGTTTTAAAGTGAAGACGTGTAAGCCTCAGTTAATAGTGTGCTTTCTCTGGGTTTGGACAGCAGTCAGGGTTATGCTCTTAATATGAATCTTTAATTTGTTGGAAGAGAAACAGATACGTGGTGCGTTAGGCAGTCCACACATGGGCTCTGGTCCTCATACTGTTATTTTGCCTTAGCTTCACCTATTAGCCCAGCACCTGTTTTGCACTAACCAGAGCCTTTTACCCTGCATTTGTCCTCCTTTTGTTTCCAGTTGTCCAGCTCAAATTTTAACCACCAGTAAGTGGAAATGCATGTCAACTCCCCTTTCACCGCTGACAAGAGGGGAGGATGAAGTGAGGTGCATTTCTCCTCTTTCGTAGTAATGCGTGTCATCGGGGAGTTGGTGATTGTCTAATTATGTACCTCCTGTGTCCTTCTGCATCATGCATATTCATGATTTTAAGGTGTGGTGAAAACAAAGTATGCATGTGTATTGGCTGTGTGTGTGTTTACCCTTGACAGGGCAGGGCTACGCAGGCACATTCTCCCATCTGTGGTCCGAACCTTTGCTCCCAGCCACTGCTTTTGAATTCTACAGTTGTAGCCTGCTCTATTCTTAGTTCTCAGCAGTTTGTGTGCAGTCTGATATGAAATTTCAACAACAACAACAGCAACAGCAACATGCCCGTGCTAGAACTACCTCTCGTGGCCATACCTGTACATTCAGTTTGGATCAGCTAAGCTGCCTTTAAGTGGTTTACTCTGACTGAGCTGGAAAATCAATAACTAATCAATGTTAGTGTGTGGAGTAACAATTTACAAAGTGCCATATTTGAAACGCCAAGAAGGCAATGAATCCTTGTGTCAGATCTGAGTTGGACAACTGGGATCAATATCAGGTGGTGAGACTGGCAGCAGGATCAGGCGGGGGTCACCTTCACCCATCCCCACTGAATCAGCAGTATCTCTCTTACACACACACACACACACACACACAACTGAAGGCAAATGCACACACATACACACACACACACACACACAACTGAAGGCAAATGCACACACATACACACACACACACTCGAGGGCCTGCTTAGGTTACCAAACTGCGACCTCACAAAAATGCTCATTATAGTGAACTGAACCCCCCCACCCCCGATTTCCTTATGAATTATTCATTTTGTTATTATGATTTCAGCCATTCTTTCACGAGGTTACCGCACCCTTCTCTGTTTGGGTTCTCTTTCCTTCCAGGCTTCCACTGACTTCCTTCTTCTTCTTTTTTTCCATCCACTTTTAATTTTCCCGATTTCTCTCTGCTTTTCCCTTTTGGTCTCTCTTATCCATCATCACTGTTGAGGAGCTGATCTGCTGTGTTTAATTAAACTGCTCCCTCTTCCTGATGAGAGCTAATCTGGGATCGCGGCAAGGGATGCAACACTTTTGCGTAAAAGGGGACCTGTTGTCACAATGCTGTTCCTCAGAAGGACGGAGAGAGCATGCACAGCATAAAGTGACCCAGTAATGTGCCTCCTGCCTTGACCTTGATCCCGTGACTCTAAATATACAGTTTGCCTAAGGCGAGTATCACTGAGCTGGTGTTATCCTGTCAGGTGTGTGTTTGTGTTTGTGTGTTCGTATGGGCGTCGCTCCAAAGCTCAACAATTTTTTGATCTCACACTAAATCCCTTTTTGTCGTCAACACCCGAGCAGCTTAGTAATAGTTCAATAAAAACATGCACTCACTTTTGGATTTATTGATGGCTTCCAGAGAATATATTTTTCTTTTCTTGCATTCTTATCATCTATCCATGTGTTAAGTTTACGTTGAGTGTATAAGAGAGGAAAATGCTTTAGTGCACGTGTATGCTGCTGTGCATGACATTTTAAACCCACAAGCATTTAATCTTATATTTATAAATCTGCCACTGCTGTTTGTTTTGTTGAGCACTCGCGTGCCCTAGATTTGGAAACGAGTGAGCATCAGGGAGGTTTAGTACACCCAGTGTTGCTTGCGCAGTTTGCTGTAAATGTTTGGAGTGAGAGGTCAGGGCGTGGGTAAACGATCAGGTGGCGAAGTCGGAGCTGGGAGAATTTTCCTGTGCGTTTTCCGTCCATGTGCCACTCCACCAATCAGATGAATTCAAGGTCGCTGATTATCTAAGATGCTTTACTTGGCTGACCTCCAACACGTCCAGGGGAGGATGCTGTAAGATTAAGAGCAGTGTGCCTCACCGCAGGTTAGAGGGAATAGATGAGCTTATAGTGCTCAGTGTGTGGGACGGGTTCAGCTGAAGGTTTTGTTTTCCCTACCGTTACCTAATTTTTGTTTTGCAAGTTTAGGACAAACTCAGGAAGTCCAAAAAATTATTCATGTTTTTAACAAGAAAAGAGGATGTTTTCATCAGCATTGTTGGCTTTTTTTCAGAATGAATGCTGGAAATCTTAGAAATAAATGGATTTGTGGAAAATGAATCGACAGTTATTTTAAAGACTGAAACACTCCCTGGCTTTGTCGGGTTTATTCGTCTTGTATGTTTTCGGAAGTCATTATATGACTATGTTACAATACAGCTAGTTTAGCACCAATAGATTTATTGATTAGTCCAACCAAACCAATCAGTAATAGTTCGCTGTAACCTTGGAGTGATGCTTTATAAAATGTGAGTGTCGAGTCAACACATATTAATAATAATCAATTTATTGATCGTGAACTGCTCCTCTATTGAAAGGAGCTAGCTGAGGTGGTTTGGCCATCTGGCTGCGATGCCTCCTGGACACCTCCTAGGTGAGGTGTTTTCAGGCAGGAGGCGACGGGGCTGAAGCTGGACAGAATATATATCTCGCTTGGCTTGGGAATGCTTCGGTCTCACCCCAGAAGGGATGGAGGAAGTGGCTGGAGAGAGGGAGATCTGGGTGTCTCTGCTAATTGATTAATGGATTCATTAATTTGTTGGCACAAAAAAAACATTAAATACAGTCAAAATGTCAGTTTGACAACAGGGTAAACAGTGAAAAAGACAAATGTTGAGAGATAAGCATAAAAAAAACATCAAATTGCATGTTTGGTTGCATCAACAATCCAAACCCTTAAATATATAGTTTTAGAATAGAAATGATTAGTTGAGTAATCAATAAGTCAATCAGAAGAAAAGTGATCAGGAACTATATGTAAATGGGTCATGCACCAAAGAAAAACCTTGAACTCTGTTATCCAATGGGGCGCATAATACTTGCATGGTTTGGGTTCACTTGTACTACGGTGGCCCTGAAGGGCCAAATGCACGGCAACTAAAGAAAACACCAGTGGGACGGTCAGGACAAATCAATGCATATCCATAAAAAAGCACAAGGGGCCACTGAAGGACTTAATAATTATGAAAATAATGTGGATCAGTCCGTTTTTTTAAACTTGTCTTTGAGTTAATAATTTTGTCTCTTTCAGAGTTTAAGATACACAGTCCATGTGTGTCCCCCCATGTTTAGTTAAACTACCTTGTGTTCCAAAGTAAAACCTGAAACACTGGAGAATTGTGGCTGCGTTCTTTGCATTCTGACCGATGAGATAATATTCATTTTCTTCTGGACCTCCTAATTAACACCACGCGTAGACTCCGGGGTGATATTAATTTATCACTCCCTAATTTTTACAGCATATACATTCACCCGCTTCATTAATTACACCTTGCTAATAGCGGGTTGGACCCCTTTGTACTCTGCCTTAATTCTCTGTGACACAGATTTGAAAAGGTGCTGGAAACATTTCTCTTAGATTTGTGTCCATATTGACATACTGCATCACACAGTTGCTGCAGATTTGTTGGCTGCACATCCATAATGTGAATCACCTGTTCCGGCACATTCCAAAGATCTGTCTGAGTACAGTGAACTCACTGCCATGTTCAAGAAAGCAGTTTGAGATGACTTGAGGTTTGTGACATGGTGCATTATCCTGCAGGAAGCAGCCGTCGGAAGATGGGTACACAGCAGTTAAAAAGGGGTGGGCATGGGTCAACAACAATACTGTTCTGGACTGTGGCATTTAAACAATGCTGGTAAGTAAGGGCCCAAATTATTCCAAGAAAATACTTCCCCAGCCAATATTACACCACCAAAGGTCTGAACCGTTGATACAAGGCAGAATGGATCCATGCTTTCATGTTGTTTATGCCAAATTCTGACACAACCATCTGAATGGCACAGCAGAAACTGCAACTGATAAGACCAGGCAACATTTTTACAACCTTCTATTGCCCGATCTTCATGAGCCTGTGTGAAATTGTAGCCTCACTCCCTTGTTCTTAGCTGACAGGAATGTCACCCAGTGTGGCCCATCTGCTTCAAGGTTTGATGCCACTTTGAAAGTGACCTTCAAAGTCACTTAAATCCCTTTTCTCCTCCATTCTGGTGCTCCGCTTGTACTTCAGCAGGTTGTCGTGTCTACCTGTCTTGTGGCTAATTAAATACTTGCAATAACGAGCAGTTGAACAGGTGTACCTAATAAAGAGGCCAGTGAATGTGTTGGGAGGTGCCGAGCTTCGAGCTTTGATGCTGAACTATAACCAGAGCTGCTGCTGTAATAAATCATTTCAAATATGAGTTGTCTGACTGAAATATTATGAGGTTTAGCCTTTTAAAGAAATTATGCTGGACATTTAAATTTTTTATAGTTTTGTTTTGTGTTCTACAGATTTAAAGGTTGACATGATAAAAGGAAAAATAACAAGGAGATTTAGTGATTATGAAAATAATTAGTAGTAACCCTTATTTAATTTTTAAGTGTTTCATCACTTTTTAAAAATTTTCATTCATTTACTATACATTTTGAGGATTATATAATCATCAACATTAAATACACTGTTTCTGCTCCAGAATGACCACGACACGTTCACAATCGCTGTTGTAAAGGTTTGATGTGCAGCCATAGTGCTATTGGTCAGTAATTATTATGTAACGCACAGTCATGCTGACTGGCTCATTCAACCTTATAAAAAAGAACTCAAATCTTTTTCTTTTTTCTTTTTGCTTATTCACTGCCAGCATTTGCACTGAGACCAACGAATGGAGCCCTCGAGCATTCTGGTCACATTCTAGCTGACAAAACACACAGTCAGTTCATCAATATCCACCAAAATTTACATTTAGGAAAGACAACTGTTCACCGCCTTGAATTTCAGTGAGCATGCATGAAATACAAAATAAGCTTGCACAAATTCAAGGAGCATTGCAGCTCAGCTAATTGCACAGGCTAATTTCATTACCGTAGGCTCCATTTCGAGCTGAAACAAAATGTGGACAACAGTGCAAGCATGACTTCACCAAGTCAACCCAGAAGCTTTTATGAGCATATACAAGTTTTGCTGCTTGATGTAAGTGCAGGGCAGCAGTTCACGAAGTAAAGATTTAGAATTAGACGATTAAAGTGAGGAAAGCAGGGTTCGATTGGAGCAGCAACTCACAGGCAAAAGCTGGTAGTGTTAAAAGTTTCACATCTTTGTAAGAAGTTGAACAAACTCTGCTTTTGTCAAAGCCGATTATGTCAGAGGGTGATCTACGAGCTGAGCGACGGCTTTGATGGGGATGAGGGCCGGCATCTAGATAGACATCAGGAACATGTGGAGAATCACAAGAGCTGACAGTCGCTGCTTTCCCCCCCATGAAGCTGGACCTCTATTATCGATACAGGCAGACTATGAGAATAGGTGTTGAGGTGCTAAAAGGAAGGTTAGATTCATTGCTAACAGCTGTGTGGTCAATAAAACTGTTTAAGTGCTGTTTTAAATGGAAGTCTGTGCACCCTGCTGGATAAATCTGCCACGACAAGTTGCTCTTGTTTTCCTAGCCTCGCCAGAGATATTTTTTACTGAGCAATTAAATTATTCACTCATCTTAACTGATGTGTTTTGCTTACACCACTGTTTTTTTTTTCCTGAAGGTCTTTCAAGACATTGTCCAGCCCAATGTCAAGTGCTATTCCCTCTTGTCCTTGCTTCGTTGCTTCAAGTTGACTTTGAATTATTGAGCTCCATGGCAAAACTCATCTTTGTAACTTTAATAAATTAACACCCTTGAGATCCAACCTGAAATAACCGCTAAGTTAATTTGTCCTGTAATAAAAATATTCTGCTCATGACTATGAACTGCCAGGGGTAAAATGGCTTTTTAGACTAATCACTGTAAAGGATTTCGTTGCCCGTGACATGAACATTTAGCTTTTTTGCGCTGCTGTATCATAAGGTGTTATTATATTGTGATGAGGCGGTTTGCCTTTTCTTTCAGTGGAAAAATAACTATGGCGGTTAATTAAGAACAATGATTGTTCTGTGGATAATGAGTGTTCATGGAGTTCAGGGTGAAAAGACATTTTCATGCTGAAATCTCTGTGGCACAGCTGTTTGTGTTATACACTGACTCACAGCCTCTAGCACATGCACTATACTTTCTGAATAAACCAATATTATGAGGTCATTTTTAACAAAAGGCCAATGAGAACAGACTAAATCAAGAAGATGTGTGTTTGCCAGTGACAGATCACTGTGGGGTTTGAAATTACACTGAAAGGCAGAGGTTGCAAAGCTATAGGGATCCTCAATGGTGCAGAGGAAGTCAGTGAAACTGGATATGCACTGGTCAGCTCTTTTCTGACCTAAAGGTCAGAAATCTCTATAGAGCTTTCTTTTTATAGGCTTAGATATCTGTGACCCTGCATATTGTGTCTCCATCTTGTTGACTCTATGCAATTCATGCTAGCAGAGCTGCTGGGGCCATTACTTTGGTCTGTACTGAGCTCACAACTATGTAATGAATTGCTATTAAATTATGTGCAGTCATAGTCCACAGTGGATTAATCCTGCTGTCTTTCATGTCATTATTTGATGTGTTTCTTAGTGCAAATACACTATATGGACAAAAATACTGGGCCACAGCTCTCAATATTTGAATTCAAGTGTTTTCAATTGCATTGCCACGGGTGTAAATATCAGAACCTAACCATCCAACCTGCCTGAAAGAATGGGTCATTCCCAAGAGTGTAGTGCTGTAATAGGATGCTGCGGCAACAAAGTGGTGCTATTGCAAAGTGGACGTGTTTAGAAACTACAGCAACTCAGCATTGAAGCAGCAGACCACATGAAGATAGAGTTTAAAAACGTCTTTGACATTAACATCAGCACAGAACCTGTGCACTGTGAGCTTCATGGAATGGGTTCCAATGGCTGAGCGTCTCCTGTAGGCGTAGTGTCAAGGTTCTTGCCCATTGATTGATTTGACATTAAGTACACAGATATATATTTTCCTCAGGATGAGTTGTTTTAGTCTCACAGCTTCAGTGATACAACTTTCATCTTCATTCAACATTTCAGTTTGTCCTGTGTTTTGGTTAGTGCCCAAATCCTTGCACCACTGTCAGCATCCCGTTTAGACTTAGCTGCTCTTTATTGATAAGATGGTGGATAAGATGAAGAACAAGGTAAAACCTAAAGTTGTTGTCTATCAGCATGTTGCCACTATTTGTGAGCATGTGGCTGACTTTAGCTCAGACCACAGTCACAGTGCTTCTAGCACAGTGGCATATTTTTAGTCATGTTTTGAAACAGCATGAGAGGATGATAAGAGCTCATCATTTTCATCTCATCATCAGTTGACTATATTGTTATTTTGATCTCAAGTAATTCCTTATAACAGCAAATTGTTTTTTTTCTTAAAGTTGACGAATATATTTATATTGACTGCATATAAAGGATGGTCTCACCTTATGGGTAGTGTTCTCCTTTTGAAGCCTCTGTTTTAGCATTATTGCCATTTTGGGTTTTTGGAAACAGAAATGACTACATGGGGATGAGAAGGTGGAGTGCTAAGTTATTGCCTAAACTGCTAGAATTTCAGGCATTCAAAAACTAAGAATAGACGAGCGGTGAGGCACCATCCCGCTGAGCCTCACCATGGATTGTGCAATGACTGCTAACTGTGCTGTTATGCTACGCAGTGAGACTGTATTGCTGTCCCTCTGCATGTTGCTATTAAGTTTGAACACTTTAGCTGTATGAACTAAATTTCTAAATTTTAGCTGGTGTATATAATGCACAGTGTTTTTTTAACCAACAACTGTATGTGTGTAATGTATTCTTGTGCTGAGCGATCATAAAACTGCTGCGAAAAGACACTAGGTGAGGCA
>VOQJ01021522.1:44349-68807 GCA_015052665.1 Apistogramma diplotaenia | reverse complement strand
TTTGAACACTTTAGCTGTATGAACTAAATTTCTAAATTTTAGCTGGTGTATATAATGCACAGTGTTTTTCAAATGGTGAATAAGCTGCTCTGTAGGGTTCATATGTTTGTAAATCTGATGTGATGACGTAAGTGCCTGGATTGGTGGATTGGCCATTCGAGGAACTGCAGTTCTTGCTTCTGCGTTAGCTTCATTTTCAGCCCCGTGTGGTAACAACTGGTTCATACAGACGAGGCAGCATCAAGTTCAAAATTATATTAATAGCAAACTAATGATTTCTTAACAATCTACTGAATTACATGACGGTCTAACATGATGAGATCACTTTGAAGAATCAATAGCCTTTACTCCTCCCCAGCCTTGATGACAATGTGTTTTTAATGGACGCGGTAAGATGAGCGTGCAGGGCCGGTTTGTAGTGTCAACAGCAACAGCAGGGAGGGAAAGAGAGTGTCAGGGTGTGTGTCTGCGGCGGGACGATTCAGGCTTCAGCAACCTGACAGGCTGTGGCTCATTAAACCCCCATCAGACGCAGGAGGTCAAGACAACAGCTACATCAGGCAACACACATTATGCAGAAACACAGTGCAACCTTGTAGTTCCAACCGAATAATACTCCAGACCTATCAGCTGTTTTATTTTTAGCATTTTAATCTTTACTGCTGAGAAGTTCCCAGAAATCTTTACATAAAGCATGAAGAGGCCAACAGCTTACAGACTTATTATTCAGGATTAATGTAGATGTTGTTTACAATATGATTAGATGGGAAAAGTTCCTTTTGTTTGTATTCTGGTCTCACGCTATCCTTAACGCACGTTGTGTTTTCTGTGTGGGCGGATGGATTCAGAGAAGCAGGTCGACAATGTTGCTGCAGAAGGTTTCACAGTGGGGTGGAGAGGCAGAGGGAGGGACTGGGGGCACTGTTTGGCAAGACTGAAGTGATAAGCATAATTTCAGGCTGAAATATGCCGGCATAAACAGCACTACTTGTTTGATTGTGTTTAATTCAAGTGCGCTTGAACAACAGTGACAGCCTGTTGTTCTAGAAAGAATGAAATGCAGGTTGTGTGTTTTTGGGGTTCAGCTATTTCTCCAGTTTTGACTCATGTCGCCCAAGCTGAAGTCCTGCAAGGTCAAACGAGTGAGTCCTACGCCAGGCCTCAGGCAGTGCAGCGCCTCTCGATCTCCATCTGACCTCTGTTTTTCCCCTTTTCTCTCCTCTCCTGTTACTCACTGAGTGTACTGCGAAAACACAAATCATCCATCTGTATTTCTTTGTTTCATGGTTCTGCTTTATATAATCCAGTCTCTTCCTCATTTGTCTCTTTTTGTATATAGGAAAAAAAAACACACACACACACACACCAGGGACCTCGCTTCTTTAGTTAAGCAGCGGGAGAGAGGATGGAAGAAGATCTCTGTCAGATCTGCCAGTTGATTTGCCAGTCAGCTGGAAAGGATTAGATATATCTTGTCCTTCTCTCACTCTTTGAAGCAGACTTATTAGGCCTGTTGGGCCAGAGGACCCTGGAGGCTCCCCTGCTAAGTCTGGGTCTGGTGATGCATGTTGACCCTGCCTGGCCAGGGGTCACCACAGCCTTTTAAGAGGATTGCATCTTGATGCAGTAAAGTGTAATGGCTAATCCTGGCCACACTGAGATCAGTCGTACCCATTTGGGATATTGTATTTAAGCAAAATTGACTTAGTGGAGGTGTTCCAAAGTAAGTAAGAAATATGCTTGATGGTGTTTGTTGAGAAGATTGATATCGCCATCATGTTGCGATGGTAATTATAAAGCCTGAGCCAAGGGGTTGGGTAGCTTAGCTTAGCATAAAGACTGGAAACTGAGGGCAAAAGCTTGCCAAATGCCGCCCAAAGGAAATTAAATCTGCCTTCCAGCACTTCTAAAGCTTTTATTCCACACACCGTGTTTGTCTTTTTGATTGCGATGCGCTGCCTTGTGCGGCCGTGTCTTACCGTGCGTTAAGGTGACAATGCTGCTCTGATAATGTCAGAGGAACATTGTCTGTTCTCTGGCAGTGCAGCTGTCACATCACGGACGGCTCAAACAAATCTTCACCGTGCCAGCTACATCCGCCAATTATTGATTGTCTAGAAAAAGTGTGGATACAGACACATAAGTGTTAGTGTGAGTGTTCAACGTTGTACAGTATGTGAAAACGCAAACTCAATTTTCCCATGTGAATGTGGATGTACACTCACGCCTTTGTTGCCTGTTTACACATAAACATAATATATGCCAAGAACACAGTGAACATGAGGGAAAGTTTCTCTCAATCTTTTGGCCGGACAGTCATTTGGCTGCTGTGTTGTAGTATGTTTGCATAAAAACATAGCCATATTTTCCATGTTGTCTTGCTCTCGACTTTCAAGCCGCCATCCTAACCTGTGACGCTGGAAATATTCATGAGTCCCTGACGTGAAGCACCGCAACTCCCCAGGCAATAATCAGCAAACTGACAAAGATTAAATAACATGAATTCACAGGATATTTCCCTTGCTTGTTATGAAATTGACACATCATTCTTTTTTTTTCTTTTTTTTACTGTCGGTGACACCTTCTACTCACGCTCTTAAAACCTGTTTGCTTTTCTCCACAGTTCATTTGCCATGTCTAAGACGGCGGTGAAGAAGCTGCACTGGCGTTCAAAGGTGCTAGACAGCTTCGTACCCGTGCAAGGCTCGTCGGTGGAGCTGGGGATCGCCATCGGTGGAGGAGCAGATTATGGAGAGTTTCCCTTCGTCACGTCGGCCCCAGGTGGTGGAATCACAGTGGGTGACATCATCCTAGAGATTGGGGGAACACCAGTTTTAGGGATGACATTAGGAGATGTTCGTGGCATCCTCAACTCTTGCCCCCATCCTATCCGCATCAAAACCGTGTCACCAGGTATGACTCACCACACACAATAGCCAGCAGATTAGTCTGTAGCTCACTGTTTTAAATAGATGAATGAATAATCAGGACAATGGCAGTGGAACGCGTGAACAGAGGCGTGCTTACTTTCTGGTGAGGACATTCATGTGTCAGATTTAAAATCGAAAATTCCCTCACTCAGTTTCCAGTAATTTATCACTGTTTATCTTGCACGCCATTGCACTTGTTTCATCTGTCTACACCCAAACAATCTGTTACACTGGCATCCAAGCTGTCATCCATGAAAATCTTGCACACTAAACGCACCCACCCACCCGACTCACATGCCAGATCTTCAGCCTGTAGCGTTCCGCTCTGCTGATTTGTACTTGTCAATTATGTCGAGGGGACTGGTTAACATGTGGGTAGGAGGTCAAATTTTTTGATGACACATGACAAGAGTGTGGCGATCGAATTGCCCGTCACTCGTGTTGCTCCTTGGTGTTTAGAACAGGGGGATGGGGGAATGGACGTCTTTGTCGGCTGTGAACAGACCAATATGTCGCTGAAGTGTCACCTGACTGTGCCTCCCGGTGGCCTTGCTGGCTAGATTGATGGCCGAATTGGCCACAGGGGTGTAAACGGGCACCTTTGCTCCTGGTCCCTCTGCCACCGGCAGATCCATTATCATTTCTGAAGTCTGCCCGGTCCTTTCTGTGCAGCTTGACTGCATGTGGTGTGGACATTGATGGATTATCTGATGCTCTGGGTTTCTGTAGCACACCTCCCTTTGCTACAACTCCCTCTGCCCCTACCTCCGAATCCTGACAACCGGCTGCAGTCCCAAGAGGAAGGAAGCACTAATGCTGGAGGGCAAAACAAAGAATCCCCAACTTTAAAATTTCATTCAGTGGTTTTGATGACAGCAGAGCTCCAGAAAATCTTCTTTGCATGGCTACTATCCCTTGCATCAAACATATGTCAGTTTATTCAGTTCAGGTCTGAATTTTGCTCTTCAGTAGAGTAGAAAATAGCAGCTGTTTCATAACATCATGAACAAAGCCGTCATTTCTCCCAAAGGGCAGCAGACTAGATTCATTTCCCTTTACTGGCAGCAGCCATATGTGACCAGTCATATGTACATGCTGCCTTCACTAATAAAGTTATATCACTGATGCTTTTTCTTAAATAGCCCTCAGTAAATTCTGCCTGCGACTGGGCAGAACCACTGTAACAGCCCCTATGGAGTGACAGAAGTGTGGACGGCTAGGCGACAGCCTTCAGGGGAAGCGCTGACAGAGTGGTCGTCTGTCAGAGTGACAAACAGGAGACATGCTCAGTCCATCCATAACAGCACGTGGCCTGTCATCAAAGGCCGTAAAGCACGCAGGATGATATTAAGAGATCAGAGAGAGGTGATCAGCTCTGCCTCCTCTGGTGACAGCCTCTACCACTGCGTCTGGACCAGTTAACCTCAGTAGACTAACGCAGGTATATGCGCAAGGAACTTGGAAAGGGACATTTAATTGTCAGGCTCTGCTGTGAAGTGATATAGAGACATCAGCAGGCTGTAAAGTAGTGGTGTTAAATCCAGTCAGGAGTAAAGATCAGCGCTTTAGATTAATTTCAGCATACATCACCGTAGTGTTTATGCTTACTGAGCTGCTTTCTTTCTCTCTACTTCCTCTTCTCCATGTCAAACTTGTTTTCTTTGCCCTTCCCTCAGGCCCCACACTGTGTAAGGATCTCAGGTTGTATCTGAGTAAATGCTTCACACCCGGATCAGTGGACAGCCAACTCCAGCAGGTCATCAGAGAGAACCTCTACCTCCGTGCTGTACCTTGTAAGTCCTGTCCCATGTTTTTCCTTCTTATCTTTATTTCCAATATTTCTTTATATATCTTACCTTTTTATATCTTATCCTGTCAACTGCAGTTTCGTCACCTTTGTCCCGTTTCTGTCGTGTGGTTTGCCGAATAGTAAATGTATCGACTCCGGGCTTAAAATGCTTTATGATTTATAAGGGCATGTCTCTTTTATTAGTTGCTAGCTGTTAATTCTTTTCTAACATGTCTCGTGGTTTCTGCCACATAAATATTTTGGTGTTAATTGGCATTTAAGCCTGCGGAGCTGTTTTCCACCCTTTCTGGTGTCAGAGAATGCTCGCACGGGGTGATTTTAACGAAATATATTTATATATCTTAAAAAAAAAAGAAAAACCTTTTCATGTCAGGACTGAAATATTTTCAAATGGGCTTTCAGTGAAGGCGACAGATAGGCTGTAAACAGCATCCATTTTTATTGTCACAACACTGGGCTTCCTCCTGGTTGGTAGCCTCGTGTTTACAATCCACATCCGTAAGCTGTTTGTGTGATGGTATAGCTGGTGCTTGCTTAACAAGTTTTCTAGTTCTGTTTTGGGGTTTTTTGTCCCACTGTTTTTTATCATCTCCAGAAAATCAAGCCTGTGGTCCACAAAAGCCATTTCATTTTGATGCCTACGACTAAAATAAAGCACAATGGCAGCCAAAGGCAGCTAGTTGTAGTGCATCTGTTGCTATCTTAATCCCCTGTAACGTGACGTCACTGGAAACAGCTAGAGGATATGACAGCTGAGTGGAGTTTTATGAGAGAAGATTTGTGTTTTGTTGTAATTTCCTGGCTGTGCTTCTAGCCTTTGTTCATTTTTTCCATTTTTTTCAGGTAGTAGAGTTGAATATAGAATCCACCTAGTGCGTCTGCATTGTTAACCTCGCTGTAGCAGTGTCGAGTTTTGTTGCTAATCTCTCCTGTAGTCCACGAAGTAGGTCATGTGGGGCAATCTGCCCCCGCGCCACATGACACACTCGCTGACAGAACAAGGAACAGTTGAGGAGTGCGTAAAAGAGTTTAAACCGCATCTCTCAGGGTACCACATGCTTATTCTCATTATAGTGTAATTGCAATTTCAGCCAAGCTTTCTCATTACTTAGCCATGCATCTACACAAGCAGCTGCTCAGGGACTGAATCGCCCAAATTAACATTAAGCCTTTCAGCTGGTTTGTAATGAGAATGGCATGGAAAAGGGAGGATTTTTATATACAAAATTAGATAAATGGTTACACACACACACACACACACACACATTCATATTGATAAGCTATTGATTTAAATCACTTGAAACGGTCCAGAGAATCCAGACTTGGCAATCTGCCTCCCATCTCCGGGTGCTTTATTTTAGTAAGAGTGACAATAAAGCAGACTCAGCCCCCGCATGTCTAATCCCCAGAGCTGCTGAAGATGACACCATAAAGATGCTGTTCGTCTCGTGCTGATAACAACACGAGCATCTCAGAAACGATTACATTTTATATTTGATCACTTGTAGCTACATAGAAGCTGGATTTTGTTGTTGTTGTTGTTGTTTTTCACAAGTAGGCAGCTGTGTTTCACAGGACTTTCCATCAGTGGCTCATTGTGGCCCCCTTCAGGACCATATGCATGCTCCTGCTGCTCTCTTTGACACCTCTTTCAACTACCAACTAATCTAATGAGTAATTAGACTCGGTTCAGGTTTTAAAAACGTGTTTGCTGTAAAGAAGCAAAGATAGCATGACAAGACCTCGATTTTGATTTGCCTTTTTTTTTATGTTTAGCTTGTTCTTTCCTTGAAACTGTGCGTAGTACCACTGAGCTATTTCAGTCCTCGAACCCTTTTGATGAGACAATGTTCTCTGATATTGGAAGCTGGCACTGATGTAAGAAATAGCATTACAAAGGCTCAGTCAAGAGGACAGTGCATAAAAGATGGAAATGAGCTACAGAATTAAGTGAATGCAGGCTACTCTATCAATAATTTTGAGGTGGAATTAAATTAAAAGCAAATGTGTATCGGTGCCAAAGTGGAGGAGGGGATGGCTGCAGCCTAATAGCCCCGTGTTTACAGAAAGGATGCTCACTGTGTATCTTTGGAGAACAGGTTCATGCTCAGCAAACAAACCTGCACCATATGTTCAGTTCTTCTGTATAAATTGTCCCTTTGGTCTCTTTATTCCCGTCATTTTGCTCTGTATGTAGGGTTTGCAGACCTCACATGGCCCTCCTCAACTTTCCCATCCATATTTGTATAATCGCATTTGTACATGTGCCCTTGGATGATTCAGAGCCAATGTCACGGTATCAAGGCTGGCTGTTTCTCTTTCTCCTCCATAAAAGACTTTTATAATTGTCTTCTGAGTGAGTCAGAGATAAGCAACATCATCATTTAGTTATTCTAATATGCTCGCTCCAGCATGTCAGCCAGACTCTCTGTGGCCTTTTCAACTGTAGGATTTATTGTTGGCTATTTGTGTGCACCGATCTTGACAGACAGCTCTCTCTGGGTGTTGATCCAGAGTTCTACGTAATTACCTCTTCAATCCTTCCCTCACCCCGTCCCCCGAGGATCAGAGTGCCGCTTCTACAGGGACAGGCGGGGAAGAAGATGTCAATAATCCATCCCGTCTCTCCCCTTGACATGTCATATATGTCTCCAAGGAGGGTGCATGCATAATGAATCCGTGACTCTCACCATATCAGCTGGAGAGATGCTGGGTGTCCCGAGGGGGGAGAAGAAGAATCAGAGACTTGTCGGATGCCATCAGGAGATTTGCAATCAAATCTTTAATTAGAAAAAGAGTCTGCTAATTACCTTTAAAAGAAAAGCATTGTTTTTTGCTTTTTTTGCTTTGTGGACCTTATCAGACCTTCTCATCCACTTTAAAAGCAGTTAATAAGCTGGGACTGGAGCGTCAAACTTCACTGGAGAGAATGTCCGTCTCAAGTAATCATAGAGTTAAAGTTACATACTGGAAAAATCAGCATGTGGAAATATAATACAGTAAAGGAGGTTAGCCCAACAAGCATTAAACCTACTGGCACAGTATTAAAGACATGCAAAGGCGAGTTTTTGAGTTTCTGGGACACATCCTGTGTTAAAGGGGACCTACTGTGCTAATTTCCAACTCCTTATTTTCTTTTTTTGGACTATACTAGAGTAGCTTTGCATGGTTTGTGGTCTGAAATAATCTTTACGTTCATCTTACACTTGTCTTTGGTGGCTATTATAGCTATTACCCCGCTGACTGGCAAAATATGGCAGGTTATTTGTAGCTGAGTTTTAACTTTACAGATTATGGAGATGCTGAGTTTGCATGGAATTAAGATCACTGACAATCACAAAATATACTGCCGATGACTCGAGCTCTCTGGGTAATTCTGGTCTCTTGTGAATCTGGCTTTAGAAGATAAGATCAATAACACGGTTTCATCTGTCTGCTCTGTGTGATGGTTTAAAAATAAAAAAAAGTCTAAAAAGTTGTTTTGTTTTTGTGGGGCAAAGCTCCTGATTTGATTTTTTTTCTCTTCCAGGCTTAATGTGTACCCCAATCCTACTAAGCTAACTCTGCAGCTGATTTAAACACTTGCACTGAGGTGGGCGATGTTTTCAGGTCGAGCCGCATCGACTGTTTCCATCTGCCAGCAGGCTCTATGCTGCAATTGACCTATTGTGCTAGTTTCCAGCTGCATATTTCTTATTTTTGGAATATACTAGAGCAACTTTTCATGCACGGTTAAATAGAATCCATATTTATCAGATACTGTGCTTTGGCGTAGCCCCTCAGTTCATCCTTTGTCTGGAACAAGCTCCGCTGCCTTTAAGGCCGCCCTTCCTTCGAGGCAGCCTTCCTCTGATTGGCTGCCCCTGGAAACAGAAGATGGGTGGGTGGGGCTGCTGTTTTAACGTCAGATGCCCAAATTAAAAACATTCACCTTGAATATGTCGGAAACCAAGTGCTTAGAGCGGCCTGAAGGATGAGATTTGTTTTACATACTTGGACCTCATTATTTGAAACTTTGATCATGTTTAATACAACAGCCTGCCATTGTGGCAGTAGATATATGACAAAAAATGATGAAGGGCACAATAGGTTACTTTTAGACACATTTTATGCTTCAGAAAGAACAGGTCAGGCTGATAGAGATTCCTCATGCTCTCTAATGTTGTGGTGCCTGTGTGACTACATGGGTGAGTGGGCTGCGGTGTGCGTGAGGGCTCATTGTGGGGTTTTGTGTGTGTGTTTGCGTGCATGTAGTCCTGTATGTGTCATTGTGGCTGGGAGAGCTCCTCCCAGGACAGCAGTGCATTAATCATGGGTTTTATAGGGTATCTGGGTATGACTCCCTCCTACTGGCTCCTCACTGACATCATATATGGTCCTCCAGGAGAAGGACAGAGATTTGCCCTTAGTTTGGGTTTGGCATGTTTTTTCCTGTCATGGGAAAAGAATTACTTGATTCAAGGTCAGTATGGGTGCCACAGTGTTCAATTTGCAAATCAAAATGACTCTACTGGATTTGAGAAATATGAAAAAAAAAGTATGAAAATGTGATATAGTTCACACCACATGCCTGTACTTGTGTGTAATTGTTTGGCATTGGGGTTAGAAAACAGCACACAGAGAGTGTTACCTCAGTGATCCTGTAATGATGCCACGGTTTGGACTCATTGTTCTCTTCCAGGCCAAGGTCAATGTGAATCAATTATGATGACAGACCATTGATCATCCGAGTGTTCCATCTTCACAATGGTGATAGAGCGACTCTAAGACTTTTCTCAGCGCCTCATTAATGTTTAATTCGGTTCTCATTGATCTGTTTATAATAAAGAAGCCTTGGTAAATGCCTTTTGTCATCATTGCGCTTTTCATACCGAGGGGTAGATTTTGGCTTGTTTGTGGATGCTCTGTTCACCCGACAAAATGGAAATCCTTAAAAAATGCATAAATATTTCTTTGCCAAGAGAAGAGCCGGTGCACAGGATGGGGCTCATAGTTGTCAAATTTCATAAAAGTTAGCAAAACATGGTGAAAGGAAGAACTCGTTACATTTCGGTGCAAATCTCCATCAATGCAAAATGCAGCACTGACTTTTGCACAACCTGCAAATGTCCTTCTGCCTAAATTTAGCAGTGCATGTTGTAATTAATTTTATTTCACCTTTTAGACACTTTTTAGATTCTTCTGAATTCCCCAGTAAAATTCCTCCTGTGTAGCGCCATACCGTAGGTTTGTTGCATATTTCTAAGTATTTCTGCATAGTTTGTCAAATGTATATAATCCTAGGCTATTTATAACCTGCTGATTTGCAGTTTTTTTTCAACACTGAAACTCGGATTGATGACCCCTGACAAGAGGAAAAGGTCTTGATTAACTGATACATCACCCATGTCGGTGCTGGTGGTGTGTCGAGCCTCTTGACGCTGATGTATGACATAATATTTTCTTTTTCTTCTCTCCCAGGCACAACGAGACAGCCCAGAGAGGGGGAAATCTCCGGGGTAGACTATAACTTTGTCTCCATTGAGGAGTTTTTCTCTTTGGATGAGTCAGGAGCGCTGCTTGAGAGTGGAAAGTTCAAAGGTAAAATATAGGCGAACAATTCAACAAACTCCCTGTGCATTCAGAGACTGCTGGATGGTGATTCACTGTGCAGGCCAGAAGCCCACAGACTTGGGTCTCCATGCAGTGAGACATAATCCCACTCGTGTAATACATAATCAATTCAAAACTAATTCACAACCAAGTAAAATGTCACCCCTTTGAGTGACTTGGATTTACACGGGTTTGCAGTTCTACTTTTTCTATTCAACGTTTCCTCTTTGTAAGACTAGAAGTCAAGAACTGAATGAAAACAACACAAACAGTTATTTTACATTTCTGCTTCTGTCCAGGTTAAACAACTGACACATAACGCGTACATTTGTAGGCGCTTGTAGACTGATTTGTTGCTCGAGTTCATTTTTGGCCATGAGACAATTTACATTCTTTATGCTGAGCTCAGCTAAATGTCTCCTGGCAGATATTAAGTAAACATTTATCAAAGCCACATCATATCAGTCTTCACATTTACTTCTCAGCAGGAAAACACCACAAGATCTTTTTTTTTTTTACCTCTGTTTCCTCATTGTGCCCCTTAGAGCTGAAACACTGGTTTTTGCTTTATGAATAAGATTTTTCAGAGTAAATAAAAAGAGGAGAGTCACCTCAAAAGCTAATTCCTGGGGCTTATTCATGAAATCTGGTGATGTTTACCTCGTGCCTTTCCCCGCAGACTCCTCCCTCTGTAAGGGTCAGAGTGCTGCCTCTGATTAAAAAGCCTCCATACATTAGCATCCATAATTTATAAGAGTTTAATGGGAGCGATAAATGTCACCCTGACCTGCCATACCTGTGACTTTGATGAACACATTACTAGAGCGAGGCAGTCTGGAGTATCGGCAGCGCTGTTCGTCCCATCGCCTGCAGAAAGCGCAGTAAATGGTGACGGCTGGTGACCTTGCTGCCGAGTTCACTAATCTAATGTTTCCCTCAGCCCATTTGGATCTCTATGAGCCAAATGGAGGGGTGGAGGTAATTTCATTTCTGCTTTAGCAGCTGGAGCAGATGGCTGAGTCTAAGAATATAGTCTATGATCTCAGGGGATATATAACAAACACGCGTACATGCGTGTGTTATACGAGGTATAACTGTGCATAATTACATGAGTGAATATCCTCATATATTATTATTTACCTTATATATCCATTCCTCCCAACATCTCAGTTTATTTCATTTTACAGTCACATTTTTTCATCTTTTTCCCTTCTCTGTCTCAGGGAATTACTACGGCACACCTCGGCCCGTTCACGTCAGCGCAGAGAGCCCCCCCATTACCTACCAGGAACACCGCAACCTGCTCAGAAACTTCCGCACGCGCAGCAAATCACTCAGCAACTTGGAAAAGGCCGCACCGGAAGGCATACACAACGAGGACGACTTGGGACTGTCAGGCAAGTGTCAGCGAACTAAACGACGGCTGGTGCGAGCAGTGCCATAAATATCAATCTAAAGACGGGATCTGCATCTAAGTCATCATAAATGAAGCACCGGAGTTATCAGTCCAGTTTTATAGTTTAAGATCTAAAAGGATTCGGCGGCTTAATACTGCATCATCCCTCCATCGATAGCGCCAGTCTCCAGTGCCCGAATGAATCAATCATTAGCATGATTAGTATGCTCTGAAATCTCAGTTGGGCTGTGGCCTCATTGATTGCTGGATCACCTCCAAAGGAAGGTCAAGCTGGCTTGGGTCAAGCAGGCAAAGAGGTAAGTAGACGGTAAAGGCAAGTGTGCACGCAGAGAGGCTAGAGAAGAAAACTAGCAAGCCTTATGACAAGAAAGCAGGATTGTAACTAATGTAATCTAACATAAACAGACTTATTTTAATAATAATACTATGGCCCGTGAACAGTATTTCTTTGCCGAGCTAGTTTGACCTACTCTTTATGTACAGAGAGGTCGTCTCGTGCAGATAACCTCTGCCTGGGACTCAACGTGGGGTCTGGATGGTTTTCATTACACAAAAATTTATGGTCATTTTTGTGGACTTTTGTGTAACTGGTGCCTTTTTAGATTTCAAACATTTATTCAGTCCAGCTGAAGAATTTAGTAAGCACAGTTATTGAGCCAACCAGCCACAGGATCAATGGCTCAAACAGTCATACAGTTATATCCCAGAAAGTAGATTAGATACCAAAATGCAAATTTCCCCATTGTGGGATCATTAAAGTTCTATCTTATCTTAAAAGTCAGAAAATAAATATAAATGACCACAAAGACACAAAATTAGCAATATGAGCAACAAAATGTCAACCATGAGACACAAAACAACCAGACAGAGATGCAAAAATGACCACAAAAGCAGAATAACTGTAAGAGAAGCAACATAATGCACAAAAAAAACTACTTTGTGGATTCAAAATAACCCCAAAACGAAGCAAAATGGTGCAGAAGTTTGGCAAAACTTTTACAAGATACAGGGATCGAGACACAAAATGATTAAACTCTATCTGCATCATTTGTAGTTGTTTTGTAGCTGCAGGTCTGGTTTTTCTTGGTCCTCGGTAGAAAAAATAGGAGGCTTTTTCTCCTTTCTTGTAGCTTTGCCCACAGCATGTTTCATAACCTGTGCATGTTTAAAAGGAAATGACAGGGGACTTCAGCCATACAATAAATCACAAGCTATAAAGAGTAAAAATATACAGGATAAACAGTATACCCTTTGATGTGTGGTGTACAAGTTGAAGGAGAATAACCAAGTAAAATTTACTGCAAAATGCTGCACTTAAATAGATTGAAGGCACAAGGAAGCGTTGGCAACAAGAAACTAGCACAAGAGCTGAACAGAAGGCGAGTATGAGATTAAATGTTAGGGAAAGGGAGCACAGCAGCAATGTGGGGGGCGGTGGTGGCAGTGGCAGGTAGGGTGGCTGAGAATTAAGAAGGGTGAGGGCAGGGAGCCAGAATGGGACAGAAGATAAGAGAGAGGCAGGCAGAGTGGGAGGTGAGAAAATCAGGGAGACAGCTATCCAGAAACGTGCTCCAAGCAGTCAGGTATCGCAGCAGGCAGTCCAGACTGGAACAAATGAATGCAGGATGTAGGCAGGATGGAGGCTGAGAGGGCCGTCCAACACCCTGACCTCTGCTGAGTCATCTTTTGAAGTGGTACCGCGTGGGTGGATGAGTCCAGCCGCACTTGTCGCATGCAGCAGGACTCAGAACTCCCAGCATCAGGTCCGGCATCGCTCAGATTCACGCCGGAGCTCAGAACTGAAGGACAACTACAAGGACAGCTAGGAAAAAAAATATGCTTATTTTTTGTCTATTGGCAGTGTGGCATGCATGGTCACACATTCTTCCTCCTTAGAGAAAGGACAAAGACAGCTGAGATGCTGACTTCAGGTCTTTTTACCTGACAACCCCCCAATGGAAATGCCAGCATAAGGTCATTACAGTTTGCAGGAGAAGCTTTTTCCCCACCGCAGCTGTTAAAACTACAGCGGCGTTTAGTTTTTAAGTCTTTATTTTCTACCGTTAAATTTCAGTGTCACAAATTTCTGCATGTGTACTTGATAATAAAGATTATTCTATTTATAATTACAGGAGGCTCTGCAGGCATTAGCAGCAGCATCCCTCTTGGTCACCGGTCTCCTGGTCGAACACGAGTGTCCAGTAGCGGAGGTGAAGGTCATGTCATAGAGAACGGCATCATCGGCAGCAGGAGTGGTGCCAGAGTGAGAGGCGTGATGCCCGATCACTGGGAGCAGGCCTTCAGTGACCCAGGAGAGTCAGTTTACACAGAGTAAGTGTCCATTCCCCCGTTAAAGGAAGAGTTTGACATTTTGGGAAATAGGGTTATTCACGTTCTGAGATTTAAGTCCTATTCACATGGGATTAGTGTTAAAAGGGGAGCTCATGTGATTTAGAAATGACCCTCCCACGCTTGTGTTTTATGCATCACGTTCACGCGGGATAAACGCAGTCTGTGCTTTATTTGAATTTACTGACATCTGTGGCCGGCAGCTACAGGCCTAAGATTAATAATAATAGGCTACCACATAATAACGGCTAAATCTGTTGAGAGACAGCAAAAATGTTGCTCTTTCTATGAATGAGTCTTTATGCTGTGTAGTGACACTAAACCCTCCTGAACTTCTGATTATTATTCAATGCAACCATCAAAACTCTCAGACAGGACAGATGCTGAAGCAAGGTGTGGAGAACACGAAAATCTTTTTTAAAAAAAGGCAGAACTTATTAACTTTCCCAACTCTGGACCCTGCAGTTTTATACGAGATTACGATCACAGACTCGAGCAGTGATTACAGGTCCTTGGGTAATGTTAGATGAGAAGATCAAGAACACCGTTCTATCTGTATCACGTGATGTGGAGTGAGGGACCAGAATGCAGACTTCTTAAACAAAGACTCACCTTTGAGGTAAATAACTCCAAAGGCAGCAAACTGAAGCTAAAAAAACTCGAGGCACGGAAGGACATCCATTAGGTTTACTGAGGGCTCAAATACACACGAGGTAATCAAGGGAAGTGGACATAGAGGGTGATGAGACACAGCTGAAACTAATTTAAACAAGACAGGAAAGTAAAACTAAATACAAGAAATGACTATCAAAGTAAAACAGGAAATGAATGCAAAATATATTAAACTTGGCATAAGAGGGAGAACAAGACCTTATAGAAACAAACTAATCAAGACTCTAAACCTAAATGCAACTCAGAGCACAGGAAATACTAAAGCAATCAACACCTGCAACTAAGGAACCATGGAGGCTAATGAATAAAAGGAAATGAAACCACGAGGCTGAACTAAAGTCAACTACAAATAACATTCAACTAAGCCCCACAGATAAATACTAAGGAAAAAAAACACAACGATAAATTATAAACAAAAAGCAGATAAGGAATCAAACAGAATATATTTAATAATAAGTCCAAGAGTTGAAAAAACCTGACTCTAAGACCCGGGACTGTAACAAGTGGTCTGTTTATTATGCAAGGAACGGACTACCATCGCTTAGCATTAAGACTGGAATTAGAAGACAACAGCAAGGCTACTACATCTACTTATTTATCATTCTTTTCATTTCATTCTTAAAAAAGTGGCATGCTGGAAAAGATGACGGGGAAAGTTGCAATGTCTGTTGATTGCAGGCATTTCCATTGTACACTGAAAGTGTAATAAACTCCACTACTGTCATATTATATCCAGTACTACTGTGTTTCTTAAGAGGTTGGCTTTCCCTTTCTTTCCCAATTTTGTCTCTCTAAGGCGCAGCCCAAAGAGGACCAGCTGGCAGAGTCAACGAGCCTCAAGCAGAGAAAACCTCTACAAAAATGAATGTGAGCTTCTTTCTTTCCTTTTTTTTCTTCCTCTTTCTCTTTCTCTAATTCCGTGTAATTATTAAAACACTGGCGACTGATTTAACTATTGAACAGCCTAAACGAAGCTATATATTTGTCAAAAAGAGAGATAACAGACACAGCCAGCTTGTTAGAGCCAAATGAGATGGAATGAGCTTTTAGCCGAACGGAGACGTGTAAGTGATTAAGGTCTAAAGCTCAGAGCTGCTGGCAGCGAGCCAGACTCGCTGCTGGGACTGGCAGGGTTGGCACGTGTTCGACATGTGACTGGCAACTTGATTTCATGATTTGGTCACATCATTTGTTGTTTAGAGACGTAATCTAGTCGCAGATGGCTCTCTGTCATGATTGGAAACTCTCTGTTGCTACACTGTGACTCAGGCTTGGCTCAGTAAAGTGCAGTACACTTTCCTCACCAGCAGAAGGTGATATAATATTCATTATGATCAGAGATACCTGACAGGATTTTTGACACAATCTGGCACAAACTGTTTCTGTGATAGCTCAGACCTTCATTTACATGTTTACAACTTGAAACGATTGCTGCTTCTGTCGCCACAATTAAGAAAGGATTAAATTAAGACGTGAACATGGAGGGAAAGGCACAGCCTGCAACAGCACAGATTTCTTGATGCAACAGTAAATAAAAAGACCTAGATTACTCTGCAGAGCTGGGTCGAGCTAAAGGATTATGTTGCCATTTTAAGGTGATCGTCTGTAATGGATTCTGCTTTTAATGCAATCGTCCCACCATATGCTTTGGTTTGTGCAGTATTTTGTTAAAAGCCATCAAGTGATTGGTTTGCAGTTTTACGGCTCTCTCTCTTTTGCCTTGAACCTGGCAGTTCTAAGCATCAAACTGTGTGTAAACACGCGGGACGCCGCTCACTCTTTTCTCTGATACCACCCTGGTGGTGTATTTTTTTTTTATATTCCTTTCCTTAAGGACTGTAATGACTTTTCCTTGGAGGTAAGTGTCATTATCTTTGCCTCTCTGTTTCTCTGTCTCCATTTGCATCGGCGACTCGCAGGGTTCACGGACGAGCCCGGGGACCTCAGGGGTTTCCCGGTGCACACACACCTGACCAAAGGCCCCAGAGGGTTTGGTTTCAATATTGTGGGGGGAAGCAGGCCGAGAGAGTTTCTTCAGGTGTACAGTGTGACAGAAAGTGGGCCGTCAACTATTAAGACAGGTGAGAGATGATTTAAATCGGGGTTGATTAATGTTTGGGAATGCAAGTTTGAATGGATTATTGTAACAGCACTAGAATTGCCTTATCTGCAGAGTGAGGGCTGCAAGCATGATTGCTAAAGTATTGCATGTGATGAAGCAGAAAATATTTAATCAGTGTGTAAAGTGTATTTTTTCTCTCTTTTGTTTATTCTCACTATTACAATTTTTGTGGCTTCAACTGTGAAATTTTCCACAGAAAGTGTGTACAATCAGTTCTTAATCTTTATTGCTAGTACACCCTAATCTAGCTTTCATGCGTGAACAGCATTTCACATCCCGCTCACAGACACACTCGTGCAAATGCACCACGCAGGCATGATATTTCTACTCTAGAAAGCCGGAGCACAGGCTGTTTCTGCAGGGGCTGATCTAGTTCATATCTGTTAATAGGCTGGTTTAGGAGGATTACTTGGTTGGATTAGTCTACACACACACACACGCGTGTGCATGCACACAGACACAAAGTACACAGACTGTTCCATTTGTAAACATGCATCTGAAAACTTAAGCATATGGAACTAGTCAGAAGGGTTAAAACCTTTAGATGGTGTTTGGGTCAAATCTGACCTGTTTTGATGTTTGACAGCTGCTAAAATAACCTACATTTCATTTTTTTTAGCCTGAAATTTGATGACTTTTTTAAAGTCACTCAAAATACACCAATACACAAGAATTTTTATATTTTGAAATTTTATTCTCTTGTACAGGCATCACAGATTTTTGTATACTGAGGCTGTTCCGGGTCAACTTTGACCTGCATCTACTGAAATGGATTTTATAGCCACCAGGGTTCCAAATCAAGGAAAATTTGGGTTTTAAGGAATCTTGAAACCGTACATGTCATGTGTAGCTTTTATGGGACACTGGTGATAGTGTTCAATTCAATTCAGTTTTATTTATTTAGCACCAAATCATAAGAAACCATCACCTTAAGAAGGATGTTGACAACATCAACATCAACATAAGAAAAGTCTGTGTTCTCACCAGTTTTGCTCAGATTCCTGCAGACAGGAACCTGCTGGTCTGGAAAGGATCATGGGAGAATCTCCAAGGAGTGCAATAGTAAAACAGCATAAGAGTGAACATATATGGTGCACATTACTGAACGGAGGTCAGGTGATGCCTTAACACAGATATGAGATCTGAAATAGTGCAGCGTGGTAGTGGAGTGGTCAGCACTGTTGCCTCACATCATGAAAGCTTCTGCTTCAAATCTTGGTTTTGGCCTTTCTGTGAGTGGAAAACGTGCAAGGTTTCCTAAATGTGCATTTAAGTTTGCAATAAAGTTTTTTGTTGTTGCAAGTGTTAATTAATATTGATGATCATATGTTAGTCATGAGGACTTTTTGTGAAGTGAAGACAATGTTTACCAGTTTAAATGGTTATACTGTACGTGGTTACATAACAGAGCCCAACAGTTGTAGAATTTGTCATTTTCACTTTGAGTAAGATATCTTTAACTCTTTATAGCTGTTGTTTTCTTACATTTTAGGACATAATATTGTTTGATAGTTCATTCTCCCTGGTCTCTGAAACATTAATTAAGGATTCATCATCCATTTAATATATCAGATAGGCTAGTTATACATTATAAATTGAGCTCTAGTTCAAAATTTGATCTAAACGACCCAAACCATACTGTACGTTCAGGTTAAAACGACCTACAGTTTGACTGCAGTACCTGTGATAATTATTTCTCTGTCCATGTGCTTTTGTTTGTGTTCTATTAGCGGACATCCTGGTGTACATCAATGATGTTTGCGTGTTGGGAGTGTCTCACAAAGAGGTTGTAGAGATGCTCAAGTCAGTGCCTGTGGGCCACAGTGTGGATGTCGAAGTTAGAAGAGGGTATCCCATGCTCTACAACCCGGATGGTTATCCAAAGCAGGCCCAATTAAGATTACTGGACAGCGGGGACTCCATCCTACCACCCACCACGACACAGCCTCAGCCTCTTCATCAACTACCTCGCCTCCAAACACCCTCACCCCAGATGCAGCACTTTAACGGGCTCCACAGTGATGGGAGGTACATGGAACCCGGCGTGGCTCTGGACACAAACGGAAACGCCATGTCTGTCGCGTCCAG
This sequence comes from Apistogramma diplotaenia, assembly GCA_015052665.1. NCBI lineage: Eukaryota > Metazoa > Chordata > Actinopteri > Cichliformes > Cichlidae > Apistogramma > Apistogramma diplotaenia. Next base: position 49,827 of record VOQJ01021522.1, on the reverse strand, counting down.
GCAGCTGGTCCATTACAGACGCTCCAGTGTGAGCAACGCTGTCTCTTCGTCCCCTGTTCGCCCACCTCGCTCCCACAGAAGTTTAGCCAGGCTGCAGTCACTTGACCCGACGCTGGCGAGCCAAAGTGACAGCGAAGTTGTTTCTGCAATTGGTTCACACAGGTAACGCGTTAAATGGGTTTACACAAGCACAGTTATTCTCAGTGTTTATTTTTATCTCATTATGAGCCTATTGGTGAAGCTGTTCATGTGCCAACCATAAACTGCAATGTCTTTTGCATCTATCTGTCAACACTTGTTGCATATCATAATCCTTACTGTCATCTCACTACTGTTACTAACCAATAACAAACATGTATGTTGACATGTCCTGTGTTGTCATAGATACAAACAGATTTCTAGGGCAAATCCAATTTTAACCATTAATGATCAGCGGAGGACAGTTTTATTGGTTATCTTGACATATACACTCACATGCCACTTTATTAGGTACATCTGCTCAACTGCCCATTAATGTAAATATGTCATCAAAAACAAGCCAGCAATTCAATGCATTTAGACATGAAGTTCAAACTGAGCATCAGAATGGAAACGTGACTGAACGTGACATAATTGTTGGTACCATATACGAGCATTTCAGAAACTGCTGATCTACTGGGATTTAGGGTTTAGAGAGAAAAATATCCAATGAGAGGCAGTTCTCTACAGTTTGCACAGGCTCACCAAGGCTGGAAAAATGCTGCCTGGTCTGAGTCTCAATTTCTGCTGCAACATTTGGATGGTAGGGTCAGAATTTGGCATTAATAACATGAAAGCATGGATCCGTCCTGCCTTTTATCAACAGGTCAGGCTAGCGGTGTGGGGATATTTTCTTGGCAGGGCAAATTGAACATCATTTAAATACCACAGGCTACCTGACTATTGTTGTTGACCATGTGCATCTCTTTATGGGCACGGTGTACCCATCAGCCAGCTACAAACCATCTGTGAGTGATTTCACTGTACTCAAATGGCCTCCACAGTCACCAGATCTCAACACACACTTTCAGGATGTGGTGGAACAGGAGAGTTGCATCATGGATGTACAGCCGACAAATGTGCAGGAACTGTGTAATGCTGTCATGTCAGTATGGACCAAAATCTCTGAGGAATGTTTTCCGCACCTTGTTGAATCTGTGCCACAAAGAGTTAAGGCCGTTCTGAGGGCAAAAAGGGGGGCCGACCTTAGCGAGGTGTACCTAACAAATTGGCCAGAAGTGGTATTACCAGCATCATCTAATGTTCACTTATGTATCAGTTCTAAAGCAAACGTGATTGGTCATTTAATCATCTTCTCCAAGAAGGAAAGTATTTTGCAACAATATTGATAAAAAAAGTTGTTATTTTTAAGCAAAACTGCTAAATGTCAGTGCGTATCAAATGTGGATTCAGAAGATGAACATTATTTGTATATAATGCCATATACTGCAGCCATACATGTTTTAATATGAGACTGAGAGCAGACACGTATTTAGTATTGATTTTTAACTCACCTCTCCCTTCCTCATCAGGGCATCAATGATCCGTAATCACAACAATAACTCGCTCTCGACACCTCGTCATCCTTTACATTACGGAACATCCAAGTCATCTGAGAGTGACCTGTCCACCTGCACCCTGTCGGGGTCCCGGCTGCCCCTGCCTCAGTCCCCGGGGAGGCCCTCTTCTTCACCTGGCGGCCCCCGCAGCACCCACCCCCACCTCTTCAGACCACAGACCTCCCATCTCAGACCTCCTCCAACCCCAGACAGCCCGAAACACCGCGGTTTTAATGGTTTTCAGGGCAACACCAGCCCCACTGCAACTCCCAGCAGCATGTCCTCTCCTGGGGCAATGAGTGTAGGCAGTGGATTTGGCACTTTGAGCGGAGGGGAGCTGGTGCCAGTGGCCTTGGCACAGACTGAAGGAGACAGAGGCCTTGGCTTCAGCATGATGGCTGGCGGTCCAGGAGGCAGCATGACTGTAGTCAAGAGAGTCTGGGACAGGAAGCAGTGCACCTCCCTGCAGCCAGGGGATGCTATTGTCAAAATCAATGGAGCTGATGTCCAGAGTCTTAGCTTCACACAGGTAATGGGAGGAAAATTAGGGAACAAGCAATGTCTGCTGGTCACTCTTTTCTCTTCTCATGCTTTTTCTCACTGTCTTCAACTTAATCACCCGAATAAGCAAACAGTCTCAAAATGAACCATTATATCCTCATGTTTGTTGATAGGTACAAACAATTATCCAAGAGCACGCCAGACGGGGAGAAGTCATCTTACTGGTTTACAGAGGAGGTACGTGATTCACATTCGTTACATATTCAGTTCTTTAATTAATAAGGCTCCAATGATACTGTGCTGTGACAGATTGAGGACCTGTGCAGGGTGTACCCCACCTCTCGTCCTGTGACAATTGTGATAGGCTCCTGTGAGTATAACTATTGCTGTCTTTCCTTTGTCCTGTATCACAGAGCACTGTCAAAGATTGCAAAGTTTAGGGACTAAATGCCGATGTGTGGAGACAAACTGAAGAAACAAAACAAAACAAAAAGATAAAACAAGGCTTTATTTTGGCTGATAAAAATCTATCAAAAAAAACAGAGAGTCTACAAAATAAAGGAAAACTGAACTCAGGCCTAGCAGGGAACACACTTTGAGGAAAGCAGGCGCTGTGATACAGAAAGAACTAACTAATAACTAATAACAGCTTGAAAATCGAAAACTAAAAGCACTGGGTCAAAGACCAGGACCATGACATAATCAATAAAATCAAAGGCTCTTCTTTTTAGTAAATCACTAACTCTAACTCTCTCTGTCCTCACCAGGCATCTATCATTCAGCTGTCTCGCCCGGCACTATCCGGAGACTCCCTCCACCTCTGCTCCGCCCTCCTCCTCCACCTGTTGGTCCGGTCAATTCCTCTGTGCTCCCAGAAGTACTGCCAGTGCCACAGACCTCTGTCAGCACACCTCCCTCCCCAGCACGCCCCTCGCTAATCCAGAGCACCAGTTTCTTGGAGTCGATTCCAGTAACCCTGACTATGGAGCCCAAAGACTGGATCAGCACAGGTCTAGAAGATGAGGCTGCCGGTGTCCCGGTGCTGGAGAAGCAGAGTGGTGAACGAACTCGGCGGCATCGAGGAATTGAAGTGGAGCTGAGGAGAAAGCCGGGAGAAGGTTTTGGCTTTGTGATTGCCTCGCAGGATATGGCGAATGGTAAAGGTAAGATTCAGTTTATCATATTGAGATAGTAAATCTTTTAACTTGTTTAGTTTTTTGTTTTTTGAATCCAAGGAAGCAGAATTGGGCAGACATTAAGCAGTATTAGTTGCACTTTGCTCCCTGAGTGATTTGATGAGAGGCCAACTGAAATGGGTCCCATTTGGACGCCCTTGTGGACAGAAGCACCATTAGGTAATTACAGATTAAAAAGTGGTCACCATGGCCACATGCCACCATATGAGTCATGATGCACCATGAACCTGTCTCTTTTAAAGGCTTCCAGGTTGGCTTTATTTGGACTGTAAAGGAAATCAGGGTTTGACCTCCTCTATTTTGAAGTGACTGGTTTATCATGAAATGCACTTTGGGCTTGGAAGCGGGAAGTTGCTCAACTTTTGTCAAGGATACAGTTATGTTTTATATTCATTTATCCATCCATTTCATTAAATATTTATCCATCTAAGGTTCTGGGGTAGAGAGTCATCGATCCTATGTTAAGACTGGCTTTTTTTTTTTTTACTCTATTTGGTACTGATTAACCATATTTACCCAAATTAATTCAATATTTTATTCAGTGAGGCTTGACTGGGTGACTGAGATATTTAAGATTGCATATAGTCCATAATTCTATGTCAAATGTCAGAAAAAGAAATATAAAATGTCTTTGGTCTTTCTGGAGTGAAACAGGTTGCACATAAAAACCTAAAAAAATTTGTAGATGACAAACAGAGATATATGTATCTTTTGTTGTTGTTGCAACTGGATACATTTAGATTCTTAAGCTGGCAGATCACAGCTACAGCTGCATGGGCCAAAACTTATTGAACACAAATTCATAGGTGGGCTGGAATAAAATTTGGCTCACAGGCCCCAAGTTTGACACGTGCTGTTACTGTGCAGCAGTGCAAACAAAAATGTATCTGTAAAGACAAGAAAACTACACAGAATTGTCTGGATCGTACCATTCCATCCACTTCTTATTGCCCTTAAATAAACAATTGCTTTGCTAAAAGATGACAAAGTTAACTGTAACTTTCATGCTGTAACTTTCATTTGTTTCTTCAATGATTAATCATAGAATATTTTTTGCTTGAAATATCTTTAATAGAAGAAAAACCAGATATCAAATCAGCAGCAGCAGCAGATCTTTGATCTTACAGGACAAAGCTGCATTGTCTCACTTCTGTCTGGGAAGCGAACACATCCTATTGCCTTTTAGCGTAGCGCTTACAGTATGAATAGCAGGGTTAGCTGCAGCATCCCAGTGATGTATTACCCCCTCACCTTCCCATGTCTCGTATTGGCTGCTCTGTTCCACTTTGATGCAGTTCAATTTGCTTTATGGCCCAAGCGAGCACACATTTGTGCTTTCATTGTGAGATTAAGGCTGTAGGTGCACCTGTCCCTGCAGTACAAAGTCTGCCCACTCTTGTAAGCCTCCATCTCCATCACGTCCTCATTCTCCTTTTCATTTCACTCCAGTCATGCCGCTGCTGTCTCTCTTCTTCTCTTTTTTTTCTTATTAATTTTCTATGCCCACCTCTGTCTCTCCTTTCCTCTCTCGCTCTCACTCATAAGCTCCTGCCCACTCTGCCTCTCTCTCACACACCCCTTTTACTCTGCAGTAAAAGCGTCCAGTCGGGTTTTTCAAAAGATTAAAACTCTCCCTCGCTATCTCTCCCAACCTCCTGCTCTCTCCATCACTCTCCGAATGCTACGCTGAACATTACCCTCACTGAGGAGCAACAGAGGCGACAGCAAACCTGTGTTCTCACTGCTGTTAACCGCTGCACGTGAATCTCAGCACCTTCCAAGCTGCTCGAGACGGAATTTTTTTTTTTCTTTTGTTTCTTTTTCCGTGCGCGGTAATCAGAGAGCCATGCTGGAGAGACTACAGTCAGCTTTGAAAACTGTGAAGGAGTCCAAACGTAATTATTTGCTCCACTTCTTGTTGTGTGTTTAGCAGAGATTCAGCCGGTCTTGGTTTGGTGCAGTGTTTCGCAGTCAGCTTTGTGGACGAGGTAGCAGTTTTTAAATACTGTCTTGCACTCTAAAGTTTTTCCCGGTCAGATGTGTTGACGGTGTGAAAGTTCGATCCTCAGACTCACATGTTCCAGGTGTCAGATGTTTGATGAAAGTGATGCTGCGCGAGACACGGTCTGCGGCTGTTTTTGCAGTTATTCAACCTGATGATTGAAGCAACAACTGATGAAAGGAATTTTTTTTTAGCCCAGTAC